>JAXQQM020073983.1:0-127953 GCA_034641835.2 Pinus albicaulis | reverse complement strand
CCACCCACAAGTGTATTGGTAGGCCCTCGTCATGCAACATAGCTCGTGCAATACCAACAATCATTCTATTCTTCCTCTTTGTGACCCCATTCTGCTTTGGGTTATGAGGTGCTATGATTTCTCTTCGAATTCCTTCTTTTCTACATAATTCTTTGAATTAATTTGAGATATATTCACCACCATTATCACTCCACAAAACCTTCACTTTCTTCCTCGACTCTTTCTCCACCAATGATTTAAACTCACAGAACTTTGAGAATGTTTTATCCTTCTTCTGCATGAAGAATATCCAGCATCTACGATAATATTCATCAACAAAAATAACATAATACCTGTGTTTTGTTGTTAAAGCAACCGAGAATGGTCCACACACATGTGTGTGAATTCTCTCCAGGATCATCGAGGCACGGTTCTCCTTTTCATGAAAGGTGGTCTTCACAAACTTACCCATAGTACATCCCTTGCACTGATCTATCTGGGCAAGTGTACCCTTGGGAAGTCCAGTAGAAATCTGCTGCAAAATCTTCAAGGCACCATGGTGAATATGGCCCAATCTCCTATGCCATAATTCACCCTCATCCCGACTCACCACTTATTATTCTTTTCTCACCATTGCAGCGCAGACAACTACCTCCAGATTTTAGATATTCTTGACTCGAATCTATATCCTCTTGGTTTGACCTGTTGTTTTATGTCGAAGGAAATATTTTCCCTCACTGAAAACAATGTCATAACCTCTGTCCTCCAACATCGTGACTGAGACCAAGTTATTCTTCAAACTTGGAACATGCATAACATATTTCAACATAAATGGTTTACCTAACTCCCTCTCAAAGGTAATGGTACCAATGCCGGTCGCACTCTATCTACCATCTTCGCCCATCTCTATATGCATTTGGAGATATTTCTCCTCCAAGTCACTAAACAACTCCTTATCTCCCGTCATGTGGAAGGAAGCACCACTATCAACATACCACACCGATCCCATTGCACTTGAAACCAGGCATGCGATCAAAGAGAAATCGATTTCAAATTGCGAGGAAAGGGCCTCACCAGCTGCAGCTCCAACAACCTTCTTTCTCTTCTTTTTCTGTGGGGATTTTATGGTGAGATTCCTATGTTCATGACAGGGAAAACACTTCACCTTGGACAAATCCAACTTCTTACCTTTAGCCTCAGATTTTGGATGGGATTTCTTCCCCTTCCCTTTCCTCACTTTGGCAGCCAAATCAAAATCCTCTTCATCATCATGTTTTGATGAAGATCCATCCCTAGTACTTTGCCTTATCTCCTATTGCACTAGATCCAACCAAAGTCACTCCCAATCTGGCAGTTTTTCCTGCCCATTGACAGAGTCTTGATAACTCTTCCAACTCTTTAGAAGCCCAAGGAGATCCAAGCTCACCAAGTCATCATCCGCAACTGTAATTCCCATGCTCCCCAGATCATCCCTACATTGGACAAACTTCGTGAGATACTTTGGAATATTGTCGCCCTTCTCATTTTGATTTTTCTGAGTTTGTCTTTTAGCGCCAACTTCCTATGGTCGCTGCTACTTTGGAAAAGATCTGTCAAATCATTCCACATTGCAAATGGAGTTGCTTTCCTGTGAAGGCTTGAAACAATATTGTCTTTCACACCTTCTAATATATTTTTTCTTGTCTTCGCTACTTTCTTTTTCCAAGCGTCAAGTAATGCTGCATCCGTCGAAGTGGGCTTAGGAACATTGCTATCAATGAACTCCTTCAAGCCGTTATCTTCAAGCACTGCCTCCATCCTATCCTTCCAGGCTATGTATTTAGAGCTGCCCTTGAGTGCATACTCCATCTGCAACCCATTGAACTCCATTTCAATTCTTACCCAACTGTTGCACCAAGAAATTCTTGCATCAAATTTGAATTGTCCACCAGCACAAAACTCAGCACCGCTTCAATATTGCAATCTCCAGTGATCAACACTGCTCCGATACCATGTAGAAATTTATAAACACAATAATTTATTTCCGGATTCTCCTAATATAACAAATTAATCTTATGTTAAATACTAAATCCTTCCACTTAATACTTTGCGGAAATTAAATCTCCAATTGCAAAACACATATGAAGCAAAATCAATCGCACATAACAAGATGTTTTACCAGGAAAGCTTAAAGCTAAAAACATCAACTATAATATATTATTTATATGAATGGAACATGTAACAATCTCATATAAAGCTTAACTCATATAGCTCTCAGTAAAATATACAATCGTCACACACTGTCATGCAAAAATTTTCATATCTATGCACCAATTTCTTGCCTCCTCACAGCCTGCCTCCACTGCGCAATCCCTGCTCAAGAAGATCCCTTAATGAATTCGATCTCGCCTTTATTGCACTACACAATCCTCATTGGCATCTCCAATTTCTCTGTAGATGCATTGAATTCATCACTATAGTCACAATTGATAGTCCATCTCACCCTTTCACCTATCTCTCCACTGGGTCTCCACTGGATCTGACATGCAAGTAGTTAATTTTTGTATTTGTTCACTTGCAAGTAAGACACTAATTGTGAATTAATTAAATAATTAATTCACTCATATTTTACTAGTGTATCTTTAGTTACAACTAGCACAACTGAGTTTAACTCACTTAACTGAGTTAAACTAAATAACAACTCACATAACTACTCTTCCAACTCTGTCACAACTTGCCACTTTTAGTTATAACGAAGTCCTCCATGCATGAGTCACCAACCACCCTAGGAATTGTGTAATTCCTTCAGCCCACTGATGTGCCACATATTTTCACTAAAATAAAGTTCTCCAAGAGAATAAGTTATTATTTATTCCCTGATTATTATTAAGGGCTAATAATAATCGACATGCATTCTATTTTTAGATTAGCGATCTATAAATAGACTTCACCCATCTTCTAAAAATATAAATTCATCCAAAGATATAATTTTCTCAACCATCTAGAATCAAAATCCTACTAATTTTATAATATGCTTACCATTCTAAAAATAGACATACAACTAAAAATAGCATGTGGGCCCCACCTAGTGAAGGTGCTTAATTTTCACTAGGCTCATCATCTTGTTGAATCTCAACAATCTTAGACATCCTTTTATATTGATCTCGATCAATTAGATAGGGTGAAATCCATGTGCAGATGATTTTGGAAATTCCCATGTGGCTCATTTCTCCATTTGATCCTTGGAACTTGTCAGACCATGAAATTAGCTCTAGAACCAACAATTAGCTACAGAAGAGGCTGCATTCTGTAGCCAAATTACAAAAATCCATTCAAATATCAAGAACATCATATCATAACATGGAAATCATTTAAATGCATTCCTTGAGACAAAACATGACATTTATCATTGATTAGAGTATAAGAACTTATGAGAAAGTAAGGGAAAAAGGTGAGAAAGGATGTCAGAGAGAGGATAATTCTGAGGTTCAACATAACCCCACTAAGAATTCGATACATGTCCTCATGCAATTTACCAAAAATGTGAATTATCCTCTCCTAATTCATTTTTTCAAACACTTCTACTAACATATCCAATTTCCTTACTTTTCTTTTCTTTGAAGTGATTGTCATCCTAGGCTTTCTCATAAGGAGCTTGTATTTGAGATTAATGACTGCTTTGTTTAGTGACTTCTTCTTTCTATTTAACTTCCTGTTATTTTTGTACCACAGTCCTAAATGCATAATGGTATTGTCACTAATTAACTTTTCCAACTTGTTCTTCTTTTTTAAGGCTTCATTCTCCTGTTTAATATGCCTATTCAATATTTCTAGTTCATAAATTTCTTGTTTGAGAGTATCAACTAGAGGTTATTGTGATTGATAGGAGGTTCTAGATTCATTGTTGCATTTCTCTTCTCCAATGATTTTATGCAATCATATATTTACTTTTGTGTTGGGTCTATGCTTGGAGATTTTCTGCTGGGACTACTTTCAAGATTATGAATAGAAGAATTTTGAGGACTAGGTGGAGGAGAAATATTGATAGGAGATGGTATTGGAGTTTCTTCATCTAAAATTACAAACTCTATCATTTTTGGTAGTGTTTTCTTCATCGAACCTCGGAGTCTATAGCTCCTTCTCAGCTGTAGAGGATTTACATTTTCTTCATTTGTAACCTTGCTCCTCTTTCCTATCTTACCTCATGTCTTAACTTTGCTTTATGTTCTCTGTCAGCTCTATATAAATTAACTTTTCATCATTTTTCTGAAATGAAAATACAGTTCTGTCTTCAATGTTTGTATCAATCCTCTTCCTTCTGCTCTTTCTAACATTGTATTCTTTAGTTTTCTCTAGTTCTTCTTGGAAATGGTTTATGCTAAGAAAATTCTCCGAGGAATCTCCTATACTTTTTAAATGAAAATCAACAAATATTTTTATCAACCCATGATGGTTCATAGTGTTATAAACTGTATTCTCTTCTGCATGTTTCTAGAAATTATTTTTAAGCTATTCATTAAAAATAAGGGAAGATTTGTTTCACCATTCTCTAAGAATTTAATCAACAATCGAATATGATATACATAAAAGCAACCAAACCTTCCTTCATAGGTGATAATTTTTTGTAAAACCAAGAGCATGTTCGTCCATTTATTTTTAAGAGATGATTTGGGGATACCTCTTCTGAAAACAGAAACATCCATACCAGGGTTTTTCAAGATAAATTTCCATGATTCATTATGAAATTCCTTGTTTTTGAACCACCTTTCGCCAACCCTTGGGAGTTTTGTGGCTTCGGCTATGAATGTCTCAGTAACTATGAACTTGATGTCTCCAATTTCCACTTTTGTGCCATCAAAAGACCTAGAAAAAGACTTTGTAATTTATTTGTGAAAACCATCAAATTTCTCTATGAATTTGAGCCATCTCTCTTTCTACAACATTTCCTTGATCTGCGGATATCCTTCCATATATATTTTTCCCACCGATTCTAATCTAACTATCAGTCCCATGCCTTCTATTATGAAGAGTCTAACCTTCAGAACTATCCTTCTCTATTTATGAAATGAACTAGATTACGGATTTGATGAAAGGCATCAAGGGTTTGTAGGAATAAATAAGTGGCATGGATTTGGGTTTTTAAGAAACGTAGACGGATATGTCACGTCAACAGGTCATAGCCGTTAATCATAAATGGGGGATTATATTGTGGACCGTTATGAAACATAATGTGGATGATGTGGTCGATCTATGATATGATGGAAATCTCAATCAAATCAAAATGATGATATGTCAAGGGAGCATATGATCATCCATTTTATACATGGTAATGTTTTGACCTTGCTATTAAAATAATTTTTTGCAACTTTACCTTTAGAACTAACCTTTCATTTTCGTTTTTTTGGTGTTGATTCTTCAGGTGCCTTTTAGCATGTTGGTCTTCAAAATGTAGTCCTTCAATTTCCTATATTCGTCATTTTTTTCTAGGTTGTACAAATGTGTTAGATATGCTAAATGAAATGGAATGTGGCTGCAGAATGGAATCATTTGCGAAATGGAATCAGCTTCAGAATGTAATCAGCTACAGAATGTAATCAGCTATAGAATGTAAAATCAGCTTACAGAATGGAATCAGCTGCAGAATGGAATCAACTGCAGAATGTGATATGTCTGTGGAATGGAATGAAACATATAAAATGGAATATGACTATGGAATGGAATGGAATTTTACTATGGAATGGAATGAAACTACATATTATGAGCTGCAAAAATGGAATATGAATGTAGTTTTGTATTACTACTTATTGCAGAAAAGAAATGGAAAATATAGGATGTCAGAAATCTATGTTTTTCACCCTGTACTTTATGTATAAGGATGCCAATCATTCATTGGTTTTCATACTTATACACTTTATTTTATTCTTTTATTATTTTTTTTATATTCTTTTTTAATATAGGACAAATAAAAGCTAAGTTAGTGAAGAAGAAGAATTCTTCTTCACTAACTTCATATCAATATTATCTTGGAAAATCTTGATAAACTCTTCTCTTGAAATTGGCTTATGATATACTTTCAACCGATGATGATTCACAAGAACAGGTACATTTTCTTCATCAATTTTCCTTACCTTGATTGCTCCATTTTCAAAGACTTTTTCAATCTCATATGGCCCAAGCCAATGGGTCTAAAACTTTCCTGGAAAATATTTGAATTTTGAATCAAACAAAAATGCCCAAACCCCTGATTGAAAATTCTTCTCCTTAATATATTTATAGTGCCATTTAGCCCTTTATTGCTGGACTATAATGTTTCTTTGAACTGCATCTTGCCTAATTTCATCAAGCTCATTGAGTTGCTCCAATCTATGTTTTTGTGCTTCTGATAAATCAAGTCCCAATTGGACTGCCATCTTGAAGGTTTGAATCTGAAATTCGATAGGGAATAGGACTTGCTTTCCATAAAAAATTTCATAGGGAGCATGTCCTGTTGTATTCATCCATGTAGTTTTGTAGGCCCATAAGGCTTCAGGAAGCCTTTCTGCCCAATCTCTTCTGTGTAGATATAAAGTCTTAGTGATAATTCCTTCAATCACTTTATTGGTAGACTCTACTTGACCATTTTCTTATGCATGATAAGGAGTCACTAGAAAATTTGGCCCAATTTTCGACAGCCACTTCGTTGCTATTTTGACACATAGTTGTCGCAAGAGCAACAGTTCAAGGACGGGAAAAACATGGTTTTCCATTACGTTGCAATTCCAATGCATTGACAAAGTGTCACACTACCAACACTTTTTCCGTCACTTCCAAACAAGCGTTGCTCTTCCAACGTTTCCCAAACCGTCGCGCTTCCGACGTTTGTAAACTGTCGCAATTCTGACGAAATGTGGTCCGACATTTTGAACGTTGCTCTTCTAACGTTTGTAAACTGTCACAATTCCGATGAAATGTGGTCCAACATTTTGAACATCGCTCTTCCAATGTTTTTATACTATCGCTCTTTCGATGTTTTTAAGATGTCGCAATTCCGATGCCGTACAAAAGTGTCGCAAGACCGACGCATTGCAAAAGTGTCGGAAGATCGACGCGTCCCAGAAGCGTCGCAATACCGACGCATTCCAAAAGCGTCGCAATACCGACCCTAGGAGGAACTGTCGCAATATCGACAGACGTCACAAGACCGACGAAAATGGAAGATGTCGGAAGACCGACGCTTACAAAGCGTCGGTATACCGACGGCGGGTTCAATTTAAAAAAAAAAATGAAGCTTTAAAACAGGATAGTAAATCTCCAATATTTGTTATGAATTGTGGGCGTTCCAATGATCGTGAAATATTAATATAATAAACCACCCCGTAGTGCTTCGACTATAAACAATCATATAAACATGGCTCTGTATTTCAAAAAACAGGTTTAAAATAGAAACATGGCAACATTTTTTTTTTCCAATAGTTATGAACATAATTTGACTGTGAAATATTAATATAATAAACCACCCCATAGCGCTTCGACTATAAACAATTTTTTTTTTCAAAAGAGAAAAAACGATGTTTTGAATATATTATATGAAGAAAAACAGTCCATGAAGTCATTACATTTTCACATCTGAAGATTGGAACCCAAATATCCATCCAGAAAAGTGGAAGTCCCACCCCAGACAATGATAGAAAAATACCCCATGTCACATACAGGGACATGATATAAAACCCAGTAACGGTCCACATGGAGATTATCGATAATCTGAGAAAGCATCCAAATATGCCAGAGGCATCTATAAGAAAGTGAAATAGCAGTATGTAGAATAGTAAAGAAATAGATAGAGTACCGACGTCCATTGTTCCAAATACAAATTAAAGTACCCAAAATCCTTGAACAGAGAAAAATTCTAATCATTTGAGGAGTGTGATATGTCCAAAATATAAAAATACCATCAGACCATATCAATAAACCAGCAACATAGACCAGCATTGCTAGTTTTGAAGGCAGAGTGATAAGTTTTCAACACATAAAATAGTATCATAAAGCCGATATAGGAAATGTGCAGAGACATGTACTGTTGATATACGCCTCACACAGAAAGCATCCATGATAGAGCAGAAATATGTATAAACCCAGGGTCAATTGTATTTTCTGGCTCACTTGTTCCCAGAAATAAAAACCATCTGCAGAAACCCAGGCTCGCTTGATTCCAAAATTGGTAACCATCTGTTGCATCCGAGATGTAAGGTTCAGGCTCGCTTGATTCCAAAATTGGTAACCATCTGTTGCATCCGAGATGTAAGGTTCAGGCTCGCTTGTTTCCATTAGTAGCCCGCTACAGCATCCACCCTGTTCATAGAAAAAGGGTTCCTATATATATACAGAGAAAGAGTATAATGCGTAGACCATATAAACATGGCTCTATATTTCAAAAAATAGGTTTAAAATAGAAACAAGGCAACATTTTTTTTTCCAATTGTTATGAACATAATTCGACCGTGAAATATTAATATAATAAACCACCCCGTAGTGCTTCGACTATAAACAATCATATAAACATGGCTCTGTATTTCAAAAAACAGGTTTAAAATAGAAACAGGGCAACATTTTTTTTTCCAATTGTTATGAACATAATTCAACCGTGAAATATTAATATAATAAACCACCCTGCAGTGCTTCGACTATAAAAAATCATATAAACATGGCTCTTTATTTCAAAAACAGGTTTAAAATAGAAACAGGGAAACATTTTTTTTTCTAAGTAAAGTTAATCTATTAACAGTGGGAATAAAATTACATCATGACCGAAGTCAAAAACATTTCCCAGACTTATGGAAAATTTGTCATCAAAAAATCAAAAAAGAAGACTGCCCTCATACGGGGAAACCAGTCTTGAATGTTTACAGAATTCAAAAATATTACAGAGGTCCAGCACAGCAATATAAGCAAAAACATGCCCAATTAAGTGGGCCACGAAGCAAGAAAACCAAATTAACCACAGAGAAGAAGCTACTCCTCTGGTGGTTCTTCGATGATTCGGCACCATCCTTCAGAAGGTCTAGGATTTCCAGGTGCTATCTCCACATTCACGCCACTTCTCCCCTCCTGAAGGCCCGAATGCTGGCTGGATTTTTTTGAGCTCAGACCCGCCGGACGGGTGCATTGTTCCTCCACTTGGGCCTCCTCACGGAAAACCACGGTGATTGAAGTTGTGATTCGTGGACGGTTCAGAGAGAAATTAAAGGGAAAAAGCACAATGCGCATCGTGGGAGAAGGTGAAGCAGTGGGGAAATGAGTAGCAGGGGAGCCCATACAGTGGCCAGATCCTAGAACCCAACCCCGCCCACTTCTAGTGTTTGGATAGTGACCTGCGTAATAATCACTGGACTAAGAAGACGACTCGGTTGAGGGGTTGGAGGGAGCGCGCAGAGGTTTACCTCTAATGCTCCCCCTGCGGCAATGCATCCTTTGACGTAGGCGAGGCATGGGTGCAATCTCAGCAGTGGGCACAAGACGAGACAGAGAAGCAGGATTCCAAGAAACCGAGGAAGACAGACACAGACCAGACCGAGAGAAATGCAGATTTGCACCAAGGTCTAAGCAGCAGTTCAACTGGCTTCTCCTTCTCGTCACAGTGAGCAAGCAGTGTAACCCAGCAACCGGAGAGCATCTGCAATTCAAAGGTTGCAGCTCGTCTAAAAAACCATAGCGAAACGCCATTTTATCGACCCAACTGCAATGGCATCGAAGAACGCCTATCATAAATCTCTCATTGATGAGAGCTGAAGTCCGGAGCATATTGGAGCATGTGGAATCTCTAACAGGAGTGGAGGTCCGATCTTGAACAACGTTAAAACTTAATGCGATTTGATGTGAAAACCTTGGAACTTAAATATCGGCTGATTGAATAGCATTAAAACTTAATGCAATTGATATGAAATTGCCACATCCATGTCCCATCACCTTAAACGCCATCGAATGCACTCGCATCCGGGAACAGGGCAAGTTTTGATTGAGGACACATGGCAGAAATGCAGAAATTGATTAGAAGTAGGTATTTGACAGCCATAGCAGAAACCCCACATCCGAAAATATTAAAGGACTGATACAGTCCACGTCACAATTTCTCCGTACGCCGCCCAAATTGACCCGAAAATATTAGGTGGACTATTTGGTTTTCGGCCACAAAATTACCGATACTTGTGTTATTTTGGAATGCGTAACTGGTTTGAATTATAGTTTATCGCCATTTGAAGTCCCAATGGTTCACCGCTAAAGGGTTTGTTGAAGTTTTGACAAAGGTTTTTTGTTGATAAGCTATATAACACTATGGAATAGTTTTATTGTTTGTTAAGTGTCCCAACAGGTTATGACTAAATGCTATAAGTCCCATTTCAATTAGAAGTTAACATATATTCATGTTGCCCCTTCCATAATGAGCTAAAACAAAAAAAATCAATTGACCACAATAAATTATTTTTACATTTCATTTTCAGAAAGACAAAACCATCAATATTTATATTAATAAAATATCGTTACATATACAACAATGAAGAAGGCTCCATCTTTAATTGCTTAAATATATCATTGGCAATGTCAACATAAGTCTTGAAGACACTATTATAAGAATTTGGATACATACCACCGGGATATAGGAGATTCTTATGTGTCAGATTGTGTAATTCAATTTTGACTTTGTCTCACAAGGAGCAGCAGCATGGAGGTCTGGATTTTTCTTATAGAACTTTATTATTATTATTTGAAACGTTGTTTATAGATATGAATACAACAATGAAATTATGAGCATGGTGGACAATTATTCAAGCTCATGATGCCAAACCATGATGATGTAAGTTTGGAATTTAACATTTTTACATGTTAAAGACAAATAGTCAAAATCACTGACAACTTAGTATGCCATAATTAATAATCATTCCCTGCTCACTTTTGTTAATAGGTTTATGTCACACGATGATCTCTCTTCTCTGGCATTTACTTGTATTGAAGATCACTATTCTAGGAATAAGGAGTTATTTTCTCAAAAAATAACCCTAGCCAAACATTGACAATGCATCAAGGATATATTTCTATGCTTCATAAGTACATATGTTCTACTTCTAAATCATGTCTTGGAAGTGGTTGTTTTGTTGGAAATTATTCACCAGTTGGTTTCATACCAAAGTCTTTTTCACATTTTCAGCATCCAATACATGAAAAATATAATGGTTTAAAACAACATAAATATTTGAAATTTTGCAAGAATTGTCTGGCACACTTTGAATATGAATTTTGAAGTCAAGTGCACGATGATGTATAGGATCAAGTGTCATTTTGAATACCAAATGTTTCACAAGAAACTTCTCAACATGCTACCCTGCAGTAAGGATTAAATGACAATATTGCATCAACTATTTCCATAATAAAAGTGCACCTCAGCCATAAGACTAAACAACTACAAATGTTGTAGATCTAACAAGACACACAATCAAATGTATTCCACAAGGCCAATACTGTATGAAAAATGAAAAGGAGTTTGCAACCAAAAATACCTTAGGCAACTAATTCAATTAGATACACTAAACCATCAGCAAAAAGGAAAACCAGCCTACTCAAAAGGCAAGCGTTTACCTCCTTTGACAAAATTTTGAGTTCCGAAACAAGGGCCTTTATTGTCTTGTCAATTCCCCTAGTAATTTGAACGGGGTTTGCACCTGCTGCAACAACCTAAACAAAAAGGTTTCATTTCAAATTATTTTCCACAAATTTAAGATACAACCATTGTCAGTTTTGTATTTCCTAACAAACTCATAAATTTTGACAAAAGAACCAAAATTTTTTAATACCTGATAGCAATTTTTTCACTAAAAAACTATCTTAGACTCAATAAGCCCAACCCAAAACTAAAAAACCAAACACCATAAGACCCTACAAAAATGAATAGATGATCTTAATCCAGTACTATCGACAAAAAGTTACCTTTACACCCTCACTTATTAAACCCTGTGCAAGAACAACATATGTTGTGGTTCCATCCCCAGCTAAATCATTTGTCTTTGCCGCAGCTTGCCTTACCAACTTGGCCCCAATATTTTCAACTGGGTCCTCTAATTCAACCAATAAAAAGGCCAAAACCATAGCATTGAGATACATTTCATTACACTGTCAATAACAATAAAATTTGACTCAGCCATAACCCTCTCCTTTTATTGTTGTGAAAATATTTGTGTAATGTTTGATAATTACCCTCTTCTCTTATCCTGAATATAGAATTACAAGATCTTCATATTAGTATGAACCTTAAAAAACATGACTCCCATTTCTAAAAACCACTTTTAAGTTGTAACAGGCAAACTAAACAACTATCGCAAATTTTGGCAACTTCTGGAGCATTAAGAGAGAAACAACCAAAGAGAAATACAACCACAATCCACATTTTAATGAGACCGTACTATATATTTGCATTAAGATAATAGAAATAAATCACGACTATATTATGGCCAGCACAAAACAATCTTTAACCAGTGTCTCTCGCGGCCTTCAAGTTGCCATGCTAGAGGTTGCATATTTTTAATTTAAATTTTTTACCTCTCGTGCCCATCTATGAATGCATCCAATGGGATATCTACATCAAATGATCCTTTATATCCCCAAAAACAAATTCCCTACTACAAGAGCACCAGTATTGATGGATCACCCCACACCATCCCACCCATTAGAAACGGTGAAAATGGAAACCCGAGAAAACTTCTTAAATATCTCAAGATGACTATATGGGTGGTTCTTATGAATCAACCAACCATTCAGAGCATGCTCATCAATCCAAACCATGAGAATTATGTGACGATATTCAAGCAGGCACTGAATCAGATTTCTGAAGCTATGTTAGAGAAACCCTAAACTCTCACTAAAAAAATAAAAATATACTCAGCAACAAAGATGATCACACTCTGGGTAGCCCTGGAGGCTATTTGGGTGTGATGAGTCCAATAGGTCTCAATTAACTATTGCCCTCGCCGGGGAATACTATTGTCGTGGAATTTGATACTATTTTGGATGTTGAATTCCACGATCCTAATCGAAACCAGTACCTTCAGCTCCAGTACCTGTTCACAAAAGAGGATGCCATAGTCATTCATGCGTGCAGAGAGGGTGAATTTCAGGCATTGCAACAGGAGGTGTTGTTTTTGTTGCATTGGCCACTAGGTTGTTTGTTTGGTTCTGTTACAAGCACAGATTATTGAAAAGGACAAACAAATTTAGTTCAGATATTGTGAAATTGCCTCAGAAATTCACCTACAAAGAGCTCAACAATGCTACGAAAGGCATTTTTTGAATGTGATTGATAATCAATAATTTCAAGCAAGGGAAATCCCCTTGTGAAACCCAAATTTCTGAGCATTTTCTAAAACATGATGACAGATTCATTGTAATGAACAAGCGCCTAGGTCCATATTATGTCCAAATCTACCAAGCACCAATATCTATAAAAAAAATCCACAGTATCTGCGAACTAAGAAGAAGAGGCAGAAAATTTATTCTGCTTACCTGTTCGAATAGTGGTTGGGGTTTACGTCACGATAAAAATTTGATAGAGCCCATGTAGCATTTCTTATCTTTGAAATTCTGGCAGTATCATTTTACTTGGCAAGCACCTGCCTCAAAGCTCCATGACTGATGGCAAGATCCATAAATGTTGTAGATTCTCCAGCAATATTTCCCAAAGCCCAAACAGCCTTACATGAACACCAATTGAACTCAAAGTTGGGTACTAGTTTTTTAAATCAAATTCCAAAATTACAGACATATAAAGATAGTTGGGAAGAATAATTTTATGCCTCTAAAATAAACGTGCTACCTGTTCTCGAATATTATCATTCCTGCAGGTAGCTCCTCATAAAATATTGGCAAGGTTCAGATCAATGTAATCTTGTATTCTCGTTGTTCGAGGACTATTAGCTTTCACGTAGCTGCCTAAACTGGCATTATCAATCAAGGTATCACCATCAAAGCTATAATTTTAAGATAACAATTTATCTACCATTGAAAACTTATAATTTTAAAATTCCTACACCTATGATATAGACACCTTAGCAACCCAGATATGGGAGAAGAGTAAACTAGAAAGTAATAAGAATTATTACAAGATATCACTCACAGTGCAGTTGATTGTTCATTGTCTGCTGTAACTATAATTTTAAAGAAGACACACTTAGTGATATAGACACCACCAAGTGAGAGCAGAGGTCATGAAATTATAATGAGAATTATTTCAATATATCATATTACTCATAGTACAATTAATTGTTTATTGTTTGGTGTAATAATTGTTTATTATTTATAAACACAATCAAACATATTATGAGGGATGGTGATGAAATTGACAACGGTCTCATAACAAACCATAACAGGCACATCCCCTGGCAAGATAGACTCTGAATAAGAAAGAAAGCAAAACAAAGTGATTACTTACAGGATCATAGGCTTCCTGAAGAACAAGATCCAGAGCAGCATCTGTAACCCCTAAAGCAACACCTCTCTCTGCAAGAAAAATCACTTCATCTTTCATATGTAGTATATCAAATTTTCTGAGCTCATCACGAGAAAGAGAATCAAATACAACTATCTCATCAAGTCTATTCAATAGCTCTGGCCTGAAATGTCTTCTAACCTACAGAAATATTCAAAGGCATGTCAAAGCACTGTAGCCAACTTCGTGATAAAATTATATGAAAAATATGCATACACATAGTCCAGGAGAATGAAATAGCAAGTGTATTGGTAGTTGTCGAAATGAAACAACTAAAGTACAGGCATTAAGGCCATGTAATGCAGTCACTAAAATGGTAGGTCTGTTTGTCAGCTATGTGTGTGGATTGTTATTGATGCAACGATTCATAAAACATACCAGGAACTGAAGGTATGTCAAACCCATAAAAAAGCAGGACTGGACCCACTAAACAAGTGAGCTGAATGCCTAGATAAGAAGTGTTGATGGCAAAATTGATCTTTCAATGCTTTCCACGTCTAAACACGGATATGTGGCACCCTGCGAAAGCATGTGTGTGTGATTTGAGTTTTCAGTGGTCAAGGAAATAAAATAGTAGTTGCAGCAACACTGAGATGATAAAATAATTGATACAGGTAGACAATTGGCATGCTCAAACAACGAGATGATGCAGGAATGACATGAGGGAGAAAATATCAGAAAAGCCCCAAATCTGGAGAACTAAAGCTCATCACCAACCTGAGATTGACAACTTTACATGATGTAACCTATGAAATCGTAAATGGAGAAATCATAGTAACAATAAAGTAACCTATGTAACAATAAAGTCAGATTCATCCCGGGAGTGGTAATGGGAGAAATCATAGTGAACAACAGGAAACATGCAGAGTTGCTTACAATCAAATAGATGAAAAAACACATACAAAAAAACTAGATAATAATCATGAACAAGCTTAATATTGAATTATGAACTGTAAAGGAACTTACAAAATGTGACATTACGAACCTGGTCAAGTGCACAAGAAAAAATATCCTGGACATGACCTCTGGGTTTAATGCTGCTGTCTAAGGGATGTAGAGGATTTGTACCCTACACTAAGTCAATCAAAACTTATCATTATCTATACAACAATAATAAGTAATTGATGTGGTTATTTTTCATCAAGATATCTCTATGATAATGTTAGAACATATATGGAAAATATCAAAACATACCTAAATAAGTTCTCTTGAGCCAAGAATACTTATTGTAGTCACATATCCTGGAACAGCCTCCCACTGATTCACTGTGAGAGGTAGAAACTAAGTCAACAAAGGACTTTCTTTTTTATTACTGCTGATGGAGGAGGTTTTCCAGACTAAATCAAACAATAAAATTATCTTCATCATGGAAATGCCAACCACGTGAAGGTGGAAGCTCTTATGGCCCCTTCCCCCCCCCCTCACATCACTCTCAATTCCCCAATACCTAATCTATATTTCATTTTTTACTTTCATGAGCATAAAAAAAAATATTCAATAACTAATAAAAAAACAATTCAACAAAAAGTACGCAAGGAAACATTGCAATTAATGCTTGACATAAAAATAGTATGATAAATGAGTTTTTTTATATAACGCAAAAAACGTTCCAAGTATGGTAACGTTTGTCTTATAATAATACAATATTTTAAATTATCAAATTTTCTTTTTCTTCTTCCTATTTCTAAAGCTCCTAATTACATCATCAATATCATCATGCTCTGCTCCTGTTTTGTGCCTTTCGAACTGCACTGCTGACCTAGTTGCATAGTCATGATGTCTGGTCTCATACAGTGATGGGGCATTGCCTACAAAAACAGATAATATTAAATTTTAATTGTCATTTTTCAAATATCATTGAACTAGTTCGAAAATATTAATAAAAAAAATTGCAATGAGATTATTTACCTGATGCACCAGTTGTCGTTGTTGGCACTGTTGCCCTGTCTTCCTCTGTGGTGGTAAGATCCTCAAGGGAAACATTCTCTGTCATTTAAAAAAAACGTTATAAGGACAACCATCAAGGTATAATTCGAAAAAATTATAAGTGGAAATTAATTACCGTCACGGCCCTCACTGATAGTAGCATTGTCAACCTAGTCTCCACTACAATGATCAAGTTTCACGTTAGGATCATCTACATCTGGCTCTAAAACTAGGTTATTTTTCTCGTTGGTAGTGCTGCTCCCCTAATTTAAACAAAGTTGTTAGACATTAAATTTATGGAAGAAAACAAGCATATTGAAAGGTTAATGTTTTACCTTATCAGGCATTCTGGATTTTGGGACCTGCCCCAAGCTTCTGCGACGTTCAACTACGACTTGATAGCCGAAATGGAAAGCGATATTTTGATCTTCCTCTGTAGTTTCTATTCCAAATTCATCACCCTACATTACATATGATTGTGTATTTTTAATCATATTTGATATGATTACAAAAAAGTTGGAAGGCGATACAATTAATTATAAGATGTTTAGCTACTTAATTACAATTCTTGCGGCTAATTTCAAGTAGCCACCTTGGCCTAGCTTGTGATGGCCCTTTTTTTCAATCCTAGCTTTGGTTGCCTTCGAGGTGTCAGGAAACCTAGCATCAAAATATTGAAGTCAGATATGATGTAGCACACTTTTATTTTAGACATAGAGAAAATTAAAGCTATTGAATTAAAGTTGTAATTTACCTTGCGGGTCCAGTTGGCATTTTTCCTTCTTTCTTTGCCCTTTTCACTTTTCCGTCATGGATGAGTGCTCTCCACTCACTCTCTGGAACTGTGATAGGACACTCGTATCTAGGGTTAAATTTCAATTGCGTCCTATAGGTGTCCCTGGTATATTTCAAATATTTTCCGGCTACCCGAGCCACCGTTGTTCTGTCAAATGTGCCAACCCCAAAAAGGGCTTCTAGATAATCTAGAAGTTCTTTTTTCAGGTTGGAATTCTGGGAATTCCACCTTGTGCGTATGGTTGGGCCAAAAATTACCAATGCATGGATCTCCAAAAACCTGTAGAACTCATTGTTTCCTACATAGAAAAAAAAATATTATCATTAATTTAAAAATAAAAATCATGATAAATATGTTTTAGATAGAGTACATGAAATAGTTAAAATATTAAAATCTACCTGGGAGTTGTACGTGCTTTATAGGGACACCTTCATTGTTCACCAACAACATGCCATTAATGGTCCCTGTGGAGCTGACACGTGTAGCTCTAGGAAATGCAATAATGTAGTTGTCCATATTAGCCTCATCACTACCAACACATTCAGCGGTTGGCTGGGTGTCTGCTTGGGCAGGGTGTGTTTCTTGGCTGGCACCTAAAGGAGTAGAAGGTGTACAAGAGGGTTTTTGGGCAATATCTTGCCCTTGTGTCCCACTACCACCAACACCGAGTTCAACAAGTGCTAGAAAATGCTACATACAAAAGAACTTTTTGTTAGTTTAGTCAATGTAAAAATTAAAAATCAAACTATCACAATTCATTTCATGCAGAACAAAAAAAATATCCTTTTGACTTTTTATTATTACCTGATATGTTTCTAGCTGGGTCATAAGTTTTTTTATCCTCTCTTCTATTTCAGGTGTTTGAGGCGCGTCTATCAAAGTATTAAATTCCGACCTTGCATCTCATGCCTTTTTTCACAACAAGAGCGCTGGAGATAGGGATGAAGAAATCTCTTCCTCATAGAGGGAATCATCAGGCGTACCATGGCTAGGTGTCTGCATATTTGAACAAAATTAATATTATTTCAATTATGTAAATAACTAAAATACCTGAAGATAGAGAAATGCTGGCACTTTACATGTTCTTTCATTGGCCTCTTTCCACGATCATCCCGTCTCGGGGTTGTTCTTGTACTTCCCTGATCAGTCTGCCACATTGCAATAAAATTATAAATGTAAAAACTTGAAAACAATATCTAACTTGAAAACACAAAATGAAAACTGAAATAATTTCTAATAAGACACCGGAAGACAGAGTTAGAGTTTCAAATATGCCTTTCATTGAATTCAGTCCTGGAAACATGTCATTGCACATTAAGGCACCCAAACAAGAGATGAGTTGACAATGAAGACCTTATTGAATATATTGTTGGAGCAACTTCTAGTAAACTTGTTGTGAATACCTTAAGGAAATTTTTGGAGCAACATTGTTGAATCTGATGGTATAGCATTGTTGGAGACGATCTTGAAGGGCCTTGAAGTGAAGCTTTTGGAGCAACTATTGAAAAATCCTTAGAGCATTTAAGTAAGCCACTTTCTATCTTCCATCACCTTTTTCCTTTCAATATCCTTTAAACGATTTTGTTGATATTTAATGTTTGAAATCATGTTATAATTCCTTGATTATATGTGTTTGGGGACTTTCCCTTTGAAATTACCCAAAAATACCCTGGAAATTTTATCTTCAAGATGCATGTCTGACCCTATTGTTCAATATTTTGATTGATAGTAAACATAGAGAGTTACGAGGATCTTGAATTGGTTTGTTTGGGCCATTAGATCCCTAACATATACTAGGGAGAACCCCCCTTGAGTTGTAGGAGAGCTAGCCCAAAGTGAAAAGAGGTTGGTGAGGTGACAATGGGGCTATTGAATTACACATGGTATCACACTTTAGCTTTAGGACTTTATCTTGAGAAGTGCGAGATTTTACTCTATTAATTCTCAAATTGTTTACAACACTATTGTTAAGAACTAATAAGAAGTGATGTTGAGGGGTTTTTGGGTATAAGAAACAATACCATTTAAAAACTATGGTTCTCAGTGCTTGGCATTCCTTCACCTGGGCCTAGGGGCACACAAGAATAATTTCACACTAAACCATGAAAACTTAAAAGTAACTTAACAGATCCATAAAGTAATAATAATCATAATTCCTAATTTCCTATTGTACGATATAATGCAAATTATTCAAACATGAAGCAATGAAGACATGCAATGTCTGAATTTCAATATTGATGAACCAATACAAGAAGGTAGAAAATACAACTTTGATTCAATACTCTATGTCCTAACTCCTGGAAGGAATCTAGTTTGTAGTACAAAACATGCATCGTGTATTATCAATTCTTAATTGACAACAAATAAAGGTCATCTACCTCATCAATTCATTCCCATTTTGTGTTTTTATGTTATATTCCTTATAAAAGTATCAAATTTCTCTCAAAGTAAGAAACCATTGAATAAAATAAAAAATAGTTGAGATATGATCGAGAAATGGTCATTTATTTCTTGAAAGGATCTTCACAATTTCTTTGGTTTTTTTTCATCTCAAGAAACAAGAAATGACCTAAGAAACTATCGTGATATAATATAAGAAACAACACAGTGAAATGGCCATTTTCAAAGCCAAATGATGTCCATTGAGGACATGGCCTTTATTTGGTTCCTGTTTCATAGGAGTTTCAGGTATAAATGGAACGTTGTTGTACCATTTCCAGTAGTAAAAAGGGAAAACCTTCTTTTTCCATGGGAAATAATTTACCTTTCCTCTTTCAAGATAATCTAAATCACAAAAAATATGAACTATACCGCACAAATTCTTGGATAATGTGAAAGTGGAAAAGGAATACCCTACACAAGTGATGCACACATGTACATTTTAACACTAATAGATTTTTGTAGTTGAAATGCAATGCTTGTTTTCATTTAAATGTAGGGTTTTTAAAGCGGGGAGAAATAATGGCTGCCAATTTAATAAGCGTTTCTTTGGGAAAAATTTAAATCTTGTATTGGGTGATGAAGATAATAGAGGGTATTGAATCTTGATTCTTGACATTTTGTTTAACTTGAATAACTCAAATGATTATAAATATCAGTGGATGAGTTCTTTTTTCCAAGTATGTCACTCAAAACTCTTATGTCAAAGAATTGTATGATGGCTAGCATTTGCTTGTTTCCCTTTCTTCAGTTCAATGTAAAAATAATATTAATATATTGGAGCACGAATGATAACTACAATTTTTTGCTCTGCAGTATATCCAGCCCCAAGATTATGAAAAGTTTTCTCAAGTGGAGCTATTGGTTATTGATGAAGCAGTTGCAATTCCATTGCCTGTTGTAAAGGCTCTACTCGGGCCATATTTAGTGTTTCTGTGCTCTACTGTAAATGGGTAATAATTATAAATGAGCCAACCACAATCATAGATTTTGTAACCATTCGGTTTCCATGGATAGTGATGATGATATTAACCCTATATATCAGTGACCTATATCTATATGAGAATGATCTCAACATTGACCTTGATATGTTTGTATGGATGTGACCTTTGGTATGTCATCAGAAAATCCCCAAATATCAGAAAATCCCCAAATCTGGAGAACTAAAGCTCATCACTTTCGATCTGGAGTACTACCCTTGTGATAAAGTTGATGACTTTCGATCTCCCATTCTCTACCACTTTGCACTTCACCTTCAATATAGATCAGACTAAGGGCAATTCGTTACTGGGTGTTGAGATGGATGAGTTTGTCAAACTAAAACCCATAGCTTAAACTTCATGAAACTGGTGGAGTCAAATTCACGTAAGCACAAACACATCTTACACATCCTCTTTGAAACTCATCCGAAAGAACATTGGAAAACATCTAGAGAGAACCCTATAGCCTAACAAAATCCAATGGAATTGACCAAAAAAACCCAAATAGAGTCAACCCTACTATAGGAGGAAGGGCTTGCAGTAAGAACTTACCATTTTGCAAGAGCTGAGGGCGAATGCTGAGGGCGAATGCTGTTTTGCAAGAGCTGAGGGCGAATGCGCGCGTGATATCAGACGTTAATGTAGTTTTTAATAAAATCATTTTTATGTAGCGCGCATTTGTTTGATGACTTTTGATCTCCCATTCTCTACCACTTTGCACTTCACCTTCAATATAGATCAGACCAAGGGAAATTCTTTACTGGGTGTTGAGATAGTTCAGGTTCTATTGAAACTAAACACCAGCAACTTTCATGACTTTGGTGAGTCAAATTCACGTGGCACAAACATCTTGCATCTCTTTGTAACTCATCAAAATGATGGAAACATCTAGAAAGAACCTATAGCCTAACACTCCCAATGGAGTTCAGTAAAAAAGCCAAATAGGAGTCATCCTCTTATGGGAGGAAGGGCTCCACCTAGGCACCACCATTTTGAGCGAGGGCGAATCTTGAGACGAAATCTTTGTTTGCAAGAAGTAGAGGCGAGATACGCGCGTGATGTCGACTATTAATGTGGATTTTTAATAAAATCATTTTTATGTAGCGCATTTGATTTTTGCATTTCAAATCATTTTTATATACATTTGATTTTTGCATTTCTAATACAAGTGACAAACAAATTTCTACAAGAGGTTAAAATTTTTACTAGAATAGCCATGAAAGACTAATTAAAATGGCTTAAAATGCAAGTGGATCTTCAAAATAAATGTAATTGAAGGTTCTCCCCACTAAATTTTTGCAAAATTTCTTACATCCAATGAGTAACCACATCATGGATTATAGTTATGATCATATTTTCATCATTATGAATATTTGGATTTGTGAAGTAAAACCTTGGAAACTTCTTCCCATTAAAGACCATACAACCAACCAAGTGAAATTGAATAAAATTTTCCTCCTGTAAATTTTTTGGTGTGTGGAAAAAATGTGGCAGAAATGTTTTCTTTTGGTCCATACCATCAATTATCAAACTCAAATATTTATTTGGATTATCATAACACTTATTTAGGTGTTTATACATTATTTTTCTTTCACTTGTTTGTTGATTGCGATGCTCTTGAAGTGCTTTGACAACATAATATGCACATAAAATAAAAGAAACCTATTAATAAATGTATTTTCATAGTTGATAACTATCCAATTTTTTAAAATAATGTTATGAACGCATACCTATTTCTTCCCTTGACATTTATCCCTTTTTGCTTTAAGATAAGCACATGTAATGCAAACCCCCATCCTTGTCTTCTTAGGAATATAAACATTGTTGAATTTGTTCTTCCATACCCTTGTAAAATATGAATATGTAATAAAATTGCCAACTCCTTCAGCACCTTCTGCATATTCTTTGTATAAGTTGTGTATTTCTCGTCTCGAGAAATTATCTGGAATATGTATTGTGTCTATATTTTTCATACACTCTCCATATTTTGAAAATAAGTCTTTCATCCATGAAATAGCAGTATTTTATAATGGCCTATCCTCCCGTCCATAACATACTTCTAAATAATATCTGGGATCATTTTCCAGTTTTTTTTGGATTCTTGACAAACAAAAATTACCAATTGAATGCAACATTTTGATCAATAGATTCCCAATATGATAATCATAACCTTCTAGTGTAGATTGCATGAAACTCACTAAATATGAATTTTGCATGATTTTATTCATTGACAAATATCTTTTCATTTTCTCCAAAGAGTACTTGAAATACATATGTTTCAATCAATCCTTTCGACAACATTCACTTGAAATCAGATCATTGATAGAACTTCTACTTGTGATCCTATTTTTTCTTAAGCCTTGTATAACTGGAATATTTTGGATTGATATGAAAAGGTCTACTCTACTTTTAGTTACAATATTTGCTTGCAATGGCTTCATCATTCCATTATCCTTGGTAGAATAATTTTCATCACCATTAAGAGGGATGTTATCCTCACTATGATTATTCTGAACATAGTTAAAGAAATCCATCATCATAATTGCTTGGAAAATATTCATTACCATCCTCACTTGAAGAAAAATCTTCACTACCATCATTTGTGCTTTTGAAATCCTGACTCGAACAAAATTCTTCACCATCTCCATCCATGTTTTCAAATATTCCCTTGGAGGATTCAATTATTCATCACCATGAGTGCCTTTGAAATGTTCACTTAGAGAAAATGCATTATTTAGATGTGAGCCTCTAAAATGATCATTTGCAACAAAATCTTCATCCTCCCCTTCATAACTGGTGCCCTCATAATCCTTAGGATTGGGAATAATTGGAAAAAATGGCTCTCTATTTATATTCAAATTATCATTTGCAGGAAATTCTTCATCCTCAACTTCATCAATGTTGGTCTCATAATCCTTAGGATTAGGAATACGTGGAAACATTGAATCTCTATTTAATGGAAATTATTCATCCTCCCCTTCCTTAGTGTTGCTCTCATAATCCTTAGGATTAGGCCTAAGTGGAAGCTTTGAATCTCTATTCACTGGAAATTTGTCATCCTCCCCCTCCCCTTCCTCATTGGTGCTCTCGTAATCCTTTGGAATAGGACTAAATGGACGCTTTGAATATCTATTTATTGTAAATTCTTCATCCCCCCCTTCATCAATGGTGCTCTCATAATCCTTAGGATTAAGTCGAAGTGGAAAATTTGACTCTGGAAATTTTTCATTCCCCCCCCCTTCATTAGTGGTGCTCTCATAATCCTTAGGATTAGGACGAAGTGTAAATTTTGACTCTGGGAATTCTTCATCATTCCCTTCATCACTTGTGCTCTCATAATCCTTAGGATTAGGACTAAGTGGAATAATTGACTGTCGATTTACAGAAAATTTTTTTGATGCCCTTCATCAAGTCAAAAATTTGACTCTTTATTCATAATGAACGAACTCCTGTTACTCATTAATTTGAATAGATTCGTTGCATGACAAAGATGTTGATGTTGCAGAGAGAAAAACTCCACTATCAGAAGAATCAATGACTTTCAACAAGAATGTGGTGAATGACACAAATGCACTCTCTCCCAATGGTAATATATAGCTTAAAGACTGAAAAATTCCCTCTAAACTTCTCCCCCAAAAAATTCGCTAAAATTTTTCCTTCCAAAGTTCTCCCCAAAAATTTTGCTAAAAATTTCCCCTCCAAAAATTTTGTTTGAAATATTTCCCTACAAAGTTTCCCCCAAAAAAAATTCGTTAAAAATTTCCCCTCCAAAAATTTTGTTTGAAATATTTCCCTCCAATATTTTCATCTAAAATGTATTTGAAAACATTTTACTAAACTGTTGGTCTTGAAATATTTCACCCTACTTTCTATTCAAAATATCCACAAAAATATTCCTTTCATGCATTCCTTCAAAACTAAAATATAATTTTTATTTAAATGATTTAACATTGACTATGTAACTAAATTAATTTTTATAATTTATATTTTATTTTTTAGCCGACATTAAATAAAATTTAATATAACCCTATAATATTAACTACACGTTATTTTTCTTAATTTTAATTTTAATCCCACATTCGTGAAACGCTAAAGAAATCCCACAATCTTCGCTATATAATAACAATCATTGTTTCTATTCCTCACATCACATCAAGTCTTTTGGATTTTGTTAAAACGTTTGGAGCAATTTTGCGGAGGTGTTGCATTGGCATCGATAACATATTGAATGGGAGTTTTTCGCATTTGAAAGGTTAGTTTTCCTTCTATTTTGATCATTTAAAGATGAATTTGGGGAAAATTTGTTCTTTTTATGGTTTTTATGCTCCAAAACATTTTTTTTACTATTTTTTTATTTTTATTTTTGTTTTGCAATATCATCTTTTATGGGAAAAACCACATAAAAACCCTATTTTTTATATTTTTATAGTGAAGAAGATGAAAAAAAAAACTCAAAATTGTAGGGTTTTTAGGAGAAAAATTATATTTTTTAAGGTTGTTGGGTTCCTCCATGAAACAAAAACAAAAAACCATTCACATAAAAAAACAGTTATATTTTTTTCCTCTCAAAAATGCAAAAAAAAAACGTTAAAATTTTTTTTTAAAATCATATGATATATTTAATTTGTGATTCTAAGCACATGGAAGATGAAAAGCACTTCCTTTTAGACTACCCGACTCTTACTCACATTCGCTCTCAATTCCCTACCATCTGCCACACTTCCAATCTTCTTGACCTATTAAGCCAACCCACCTATAGCGATCTTGGAGCACGTATTTGTCTTCTATTTGACCATAGAAACAAGATTTTGAAGAATCACACTTAAATCATTTCTCCTCTCTTAAGGTCTGATAGGCCGCATTGGTCTTAATGGACGTTAACCATCATCATCATCGTCGTCATCATCATAAATTATTATTATTATTATTATTATTATATATTATAAAAATATGTTTTTTTTTATTATTGATTTTTTAAATTTGTATTTAAATTTAATTTTTTTTGGCAGAGTCGAGGGCCTAAGGCTGGCAGGAGAGGCTACAACAACCCCGCATGCAGGGCTCCAGCCCCCGGCTCGGCCAAAGTTTTATTTTTATTTTAAATTTATTATAAAAATTATTAAAAATTGAATTTTTTTGAATTAAATAAATTATTTTTTATATTTAATTAGTTTTAAAATTATATAATTTTTTTAATATTTATAAAAAATTGTTTTATATTTATTTATTTTTTAATTATTTTATTTTAAATTATATATATATATATATGGAGAATATTTTTTTGGGTGAAATCGATGGCTTCTAGGGTTTGCGCTCCAGGCCCCTCTGTCATCGTCACGAAACAGTCGTGCCATGAAGCGCATGGTGGCCAGAGGCTTGCCGAGCTGGTACTCCCTCGCCATCCCCTTAATGGAAGTTGATGCGTCGGAATCACGGGAAAAAAGAATCGCACTCTGCCAATACTCCACCTAGCTCTTATGGCTGCAGACAGAAACGAAGGCCTTCAAAAAAAGCAGGACAGAGACGCCCCTGCAGACAGACTTGAGACAGATCCTCGCCCTGATGCGCCATGGGAGAACTTTCGAGAGATGCCAATCTGCGAGACGGGCTCGGACTGCACCAGCCAATCCTTTCTCCTCGGCAGCCCATCGCTCCTTCTTATTTCCCCTGGAACTTCATTTCAAGGCAGCCATCTCACAAGGGAATACAATAAACACAACGAGACAGCCTTGCGACATTGCAAGTTCGGTCTCGACATGCTAACTTGCTCTGGCAGACATGGACCCCCAAATCTTCTACTCCCCACTTTTCAGATTCGGATTTCTCTCCTAACTGGCAAAAACATGCTACTTTGGGTACATTTTTTGGACCTGGTGAAACACCTCTCGAAGGCCCTTAAAGTCAGGCTGGGGATTCCCTCCCATATCTATGACTTCTCCGTAAAGGTAAACAACTCTAGGACCCTCTTCCACTCTCATTTTACAATATTGAAAAGGATGCCTCGGTGGTTTTGTCCCTTCGTCTGCGGGGAGGTGCTTTCGGGCATCCCTCTGTAGCTAATGCTTTCTCTTATAGGGACGTTTCCATGCTCAGCCCCCCAAACAAATTGCCCAACCCACGGAGGCTCCCAAGCCTTTCTTGGTAAATAAAATGGAGGAGGTGCCCTCTGTAGAAATCTCACACCCAGATCTTGATGACCAGCTCCAACTATATGCAGAATCTTATTTCATTTGAAGATTCAATGGATTATGGCCTCGCACAGCAGATTTATACCATTGGATTCATTCCACTTGGACCAACAACTGCAAGGTTATTTTCTACTCGAATGGTTTCTTTATAGTCTTATTTTCTCACAGTGAGGAATACCAAAAATCCCTAACAGGTGGTCCATGGTTCTGGGGAAAATCAGGGCTATTCCTTACCCCTTGGTTCCCAGACTTCGACCCTTCCATGGCGGTCATCACCAAACTTTCAATCTGGGTCAGGCTTCCAAACTTACCTGCTCATCTATGGCACTTTTTAGTCTTCCAAGGAATTGGAAACACTTTGGGACGTTTTCTGGCAATAGATCCCTCAAGAGGGGAGAAGGGCATCTACACCTACGGTAAAATATGTGATTAAATTGACATCAGCAAAGGTTTACCCAATCAAATCATTCTCAAAGTCGGTGATTTCCTTTGGACACGGACCTTGGACTATGAGAACACTACATTCCATTGTCGGCACTGCCATCAAACAAGGCATCTTCAGAACTCCTGCGCGATGTTCCTCGCCCAAAAGAATAGAAGCACCCGCAAATCGAAAGATAAAAGTTGGAAACCCTTTAATCCACCTCCTATGGATGATATTGAGTCCTCCAACTCGAATGAAGAAGAGATTGAACCAAATGAGGATGTTGCAATACAGCAGCAGGCGCAATCCTCGGCAGTCCCTGAGAGGCCCACTGCCTCCTCGAATCTCCAGAAATGTTCACCTAAGTCCACCTCCTCCACCTCGGATAAGGAATCTCTTCCTTTGGTCAGCAAAAATCTTCAAGTGGTTTTAGCCCACTCGCTCCCTGACAGTTGGGTTAAAGTCACAAAAAAGAAAGGAAAGAAAAGTCGTGTGGTGGATTCTACCCATTTTGGGTAAATCTCTGCGTCTGTCTCACTTGGCTCCCTTGTCTCTCTTCTTGTTCCTCTTTGTTGATCTCTTGACAGCGTTAAGGGACCAAGGCTGATTGTTGATCTCTTCCGGCTCCCCCGGTCTCCTGCTTCTCTTGATTGTAACTCCTTTTGTACTATATGCTTTTAATAGAATCAGTCCTATCTTATTTACAATCTATATATATATATATATATATATATATATATATATATATATATATATATATATTTATAGTTATATTTATATATATATATATATATATATATATATATATATATATATATATACGAGGAAGATGGCATCAAAGAAGATCTTTGTGAATGTTCCTAAACCAAGGGCAACAATTTCCAAATCTAAAGTTGCAGCTGGATGCACTATGGATATTGTTGGATGCACTATGATTAATGTTGGACGCACTATGAATACTGTTGAACACACAAAAACTAAGAAACGTAATAAAATTCAAGCAAGTGGCCCATTAAGTACATTAAAGAATTTTTTAAATTGGAAGAATGCACAAGAAATAAATAAAATAATTTTTCATGGCATCTTCAAGACACTGAAACCGATGATTGTATACATATCTATCTGTATTGTGGTATGATTAACTTTGGTGAATCAGATGAGGTGATGGGCAGAGTACGAGACATATGTTTGGTGCCGAATACATACATTGTTTATGTTCTTGCAAGGTTGGCCAATACATGTGAAAAGGTTATATATCATCTCTCAAAGGTCCAGTATGACACATATGAAGAATATACACAGTTGTGTGCAGAAATCGCAAGCAACATTTCAAATAATATTGTAAGTATGCTTATTTATATTTATGTGTTATCCACTATTGTAAGGATCATTAAAAATTTTCTAAATTATTGATCATTGACATATTGTATTTTGTTTCATAGGATTTTGTTGAGAGTCTTTCAATCATGTTGGAGGGTATTTATTATCTGGAGCCAAATATTATGATTGTGATCAGTACTTTCCACACAGAGACAGAAGAAGAAAGGAGAAGGAAGCAAAAGGAAATAGCTCATGGCACTACAATAATACAAAGAGGGGATCAACAAAGAATCACTAAGGTGGGACAATCTAGTAAATCTGAACATGTTTCTTTTGAAGATGTGGAAGATGAAGCTGAAAAATATGTTAGCATTAGTGAGGAGGAGATTAGAATTGTTGTTGAAATAGAGAAAAGAAATAAAACACGAAAAATAAATATGGTCAATGATGTCTCTCTTCTAGATGATGATGATGAGCTTGTTTATCAAAAAGAAGATATGTTAACCGGTAAGAAGAAGAAATCAAATGTTAGCCAACCTATAAAATTCATGAGCAGCAGTGAAGAACAAACTGAAAGCTCCAAAGGAAACGGAGAAATCATAACACCAAGTGTTGAGTTACAGGATGGAACTATTAAAACAAAACAAAATTCCATTCGATATCGGTTGAGGGAAAATAAATTAATTAATGGTGGCCAAACATTTGAGCTTAATGTCATCCAATTCTATAGGCTAGATGAAGGACAATCTCAATGTCAAATTAGAAAGGCATATCACCTACATATACATAATCTGAAAACATTGTTGAGGTTCAATCCATATGTGCATGTGGTGGATTATGTGGTTCTTGTTGATTCAAATCAGGTTCCCAACAAACAGGCATTCGACAAGACACAATGTTTTGAATAAAAATGTTATGTAATTGGAGGGAACCATTCAACAGAGGCTAAAATACAATTGATTGAGGAATATCCCAATAAATCTCTTTTGGAAACAATGAAATGCATCATTTACACTGGTTTAACAAAAACATGAGCAAAGTTATTGGAATGGGATCATAATGCAGATAATGAGTACAGAATGTCTATGACTTTCATCTAAAGGGTCAAATTTACTCATAATGAATTTGTAGAAAAATGTGGTGGGGATAAGACAAAAGTCAGTCTAAGCTTTCAGAAGGAATGTTTAATGGAAACAAGTTATCAAATTGGGGATAAAATCAATTCAAAAGGTGGAAAAGTACATTCAAATATATTCAAAGGCATAGATAACATTTTTTAGTTTGCATTTAGAACTAGGGAGATATGGGAATTGATTGATAAGATTTTTGAGCGGTAGGAGAATATTTCCATAAAAAATTCGAAGGTTAAAAGGTGTAAACCCATAATATGTACCAACAGTAAGACGGGTCCTAAAATGAAGCAACTTCCAGATGATATTACTATCACACCTCGGGGAACAATGCAAGGAGTGAAGGATGATAAACTAGTCAAATCAATACTATGTCGTGTGAAGTCAGGTGAATTATCAATGGATGAAATGTGCCAAAATTTCAAAGTAAGTTTGTTGAATTATTTTTACTTTTTATTTGATTATAATTTCCTTTTAAATATAACATATTGTTGTTGGTATAATTTGTTATACATGTCACTATATTAAATTTTTTTACTTTATTTATTTAGTCAGAAGATTTATATGAAAAAACAAGAACATATGGTTAAAATGTTGAATGAAAACAGTTGGGATGATGTTGTGCGCAACTACCTAGAATCAAGTTCTACAACAACAATTAAATATTTTTATCTTGCATTCGATAAGGTATGTTGATTTATACATTTATTTTATTCATATGTAAACTATTTTTATTTTATTACTTATACATATTTTTTTTATTTCATTAAATATGTCGAAGAATGATGCAAATGGAGTATCAAATACTTTCAAAAGATTTATTGAAAAAATTAAGTTGGAAAATATGATAAAGCAACATCTTAGGAATGTTGAACTTGATCCTACTCTTAATCATTTCATTTGGAATGGGCTCAACACTATCTAATATCAAATAATACCAAATGATTGTGAAGACATTGCAAAACTCATATCTCAAAGGGAATATGCCCTATTTATGGCAGATATTCCTCATGGTTTCAATTTCCCAAACATTGAATATGATAGTGAACCTTATACTTATTAAGATTTTAGTAAGATGGTTACAAGCTTTCAAGAAGTCACAACATCACCACTTTGGAGAATTGTGAAATTTCATTCAGATACACAATTTGCAATGTTATTAACAAGATTCAAGGGAAAAGAAAACTCAAGGATGTAGCTTACATGGTAAGACATTGAAATTGTATGTTTGATTAATGTTAAAAAAAAAAAATTATGTACAATTTAATTGAACTTTTATTATGTCATGTTACAGGGAAAAGTCAAATCTTGTTTCTTCCGAAGATCAACCTATTATAAATGATTGTGAGATCATCCATGTTGAGTGTTAGACTAAAATGATAGCTATAAGCCTATTATTCGGAATTGAGTAGATGGAAAGATTCATAATTAAGTATTGGTTCATGATGTTGTCGTAAGAAAACTAATATATGAGGATAAAGATGCAAAAGGATAGATAGTTAACATTTATCAAAAACCACAAGCATTGATTAACTATCTTATAGATCTATGTTCAAATGAAGGAGACTGGGTTTTGGATTTATTCTCAATTTCAGGTAATTTTTATTATATAAAATTGAATTTTAATATTTTATTTTGTATTTTTTATGTGTTTATACGAATTCAATTAACTATTTCTTTTGCGCTTGATGATTAGGTAAAACACTAGCATGTTTTCTACAAAGAGAAAGAAATTGCATTACAGTTGAGAAAGGCTCGCTGCAATGCAATTTTATTCAACAAAGAATTAATGCTCTTCAATTTCTTCCATATGAAATGCAAGAAGTTGGTTTGAGTAAAGGGGATTTTAGTGAATCACATGTGGAAAAAAATGCAAAAGAACCTTAACCACCATTATATGGAATGATTGGAAAATGACACTTTGGAAGATTTACAGACATCAAAGATCCATTAGAAGAGGACAATGACCAAAATGAAGTAAAAAATGTTGTGGAAGAAGACATTAATGATGGTCTAGAAGATGTTGAACATGGATTAGTTGATATTATTGATTAACTTTAAGTTATGCTTGCAAATAAAGCTCAATTTTGAGAGTTATTCATCAGTTTTACTTGTAATTTTTAGACTTTGAGATTAATCATTATTTTCTATAAAAAAAATGTGATTACTATTAATTTTTGACATAAATTTCATAATAAATGCTATTTTTATATTTTTTTGTTAAGATTTTCACATAAAATCGATTATTTAACATGTCATTTTTAACAAAAAGTCTCAAAATGTGTATTTTTTTCATTGTATTTATATTGAAAATGTGTATTTTTTTGTCATATGTTTGAAAATATTGGTTTTTAGTGACAATTATTTGATGTGCATTGAAATATTAATTAATAATACGTAAAAATATAGAGAAACCTAACTTTAAAATATTGACCATTTTATTATTTTTTTAACTATGCGAAAAAATGAAGATTTCATTACAAAAATAAATAAACAAAAAACAAGTACATAAATACACTTAAAAATAAAAATCTCAGGGAAGAAGAAGACATTAGAAAGTGTAAAGTGTCAAAATAAACCCTCTAAAAAAAGGAGTTGATTCTGCATCGCCACTTTTCAAAATCGACATGAAAAACAATGACATTTTAAAAAAAAATCATAAGAAAATTTAAAGTGCCAAAAATATGCTCCAAAAAAGGGTGATTTCGCATCACCACTTTTCAAAATCGGGTGTTTTTTTTTGCTACCTCAAAAAAATGGGTAATCGGTAATTTTCTTGTTTGATCGAAAAATTTGTTCCTCATGACTCATGCCTAAAATACTCAAACAATATTACAATACAAGTACATGTGTTATGAAATCATCTCCAAAAATAGAAGAAAAGAGAGATCAACGCCTTAGAAATCAGACACTCCGAGGGGGTAACCTCCTTTACATTACATAACGGAACAATTCTTGGATGACCCAAATGACAAAACCACCTTTCTATATATAGGAGTCCATGGAGTCATAATATAATCCTAGTCGACCTAATAATAATAATGTAAGGGCACAACAATAACAACAATGGACTATTATGGGGCACAATAATAACAATATGGGGACTACATGGGTACAACAATAATAATAAGGGGGCTACACTAACAACAATAAAGGATTATACTAGTAATATAGGGCCCTAACTTGCCCCTCTCCTTCAAAAAAATTTTGTCCTCAACGCTTCAGTAGTTCTATTTGCTTCTGTATAAAATTTTCATCCTCCCATGTGGAATCTTCAGTGGGTGAGTTCTTCCACTTGATGAGATACTCTGAAATTGATCGATTTCATAGCTGTCGAGTTCTCATTTCTGTAACTACTTCAGGTTCAAATATGATTCATCCTTCCTCATCAAGTTCTAGCAATATTATTTGAACCGGAAATTTTTCACCTATAATCTTCTTTAAGCATGAAACATGGAAAATTGGGTGCACTCGGGAAGATGCAAGAAGCTCCAATTTATATTCCATAGTACCAATATTTTGCAACACCTCGTAAGGACCTTAGTACTTTGGCGATAATTTATTATCCTTATTAGCTTGCTTGAGGGACATTTGTTTGTATGGTTGTAGCTGTAAAAATACCCAGTCGGCTACATCAAAACTACTCTTGCTGTGATGTTGATCTGCCTGTTGTTTCATTCGATTCTGTGCCAAATTTAGGTTATCCTTTAAGAGTTGGAGAACTTGGTGTTGATGCTCGATGTGATCTTCCACTGCTTGAACCTTAGAATTTTATCTTAAATATGATGTGATGGACGGTTGATGATATCCATAAAGTGCCATAAATGGAGTCATTTTTGTTGCAGTGTGGAAGGAAGTGTTTTAACACCATTCAGCCAAAGGTAACGAATTGACTCAATGCATTTGTTTATCAGATAAAAAGCAACGAAGATATCCTTCCAAATATTTGTTCACTATCTCAATTTTCCCATCGGATTAAGGATGATAAGATGAGCTATGAGCTAGTTGAGTACCCAAACAAGAAAATAATTCCGTCCAAAAATTTCCAGTGAAAATCGGATCTATCGCTTACAATAATCTTTGGGTTTCCATGTAGCTTTTGAATTGTTTCCATAAATGCAGTAGCAATTGTACCCTCTTTAAATGGATGAGATAATGCACCAAAGTGTGCATACTTGGTAAGTCTATCAACTACCACCATGATGACACTCTTTCCTTTGGACTTAGGTAAACCTATGATAAAATCCATTGAAACCTCCTCCCGACATTGATTTGGAATGGATAAATTTTGTAGCAGACCCAGGGTCTTAATTCTCTCAACTTTATTTAGCTAGCAAACCAAACATTCTGCCACAAAATTTTGAATATCATATTTCAGGCCATCCCAAAAAAATTATTTCTTCACCCTATGGTAAGTTTTTAAAAATCCTAAGTGTCCTCCTAAGGGAGAGGTGTGCAATTCCAAAAGAATATTTTGTTTTAGTTGGGAATTCTTACAAAGATATAAGCGATATTTGTATCATAAGGAATCATTGTTCCAACTAAACGTATCAGATGTACTGGGATCTTCTGCAACTTTTGAATGAGTGTCCAGACTTCTTCGTCATTATTCAATTCCTCCCTTGCTTTAGTTATCCAATCGGGTCGGATAATAGAAACGGCACAAAGCAATGCTTCCACATCCTCATCCTTTCTTGAGAGTGCATCTGCAACAAAATTTAGCTTCCCTTTTTTTGTAGATGATTTCAAAGTCATAACCCAACATCTTTGTGACCCATTTTTGCTGCTCTTCTAGAAATAGTCTTTGTTCCAAAAAGTATTTAAGACTATCATGATCATTTTTTACCTTGAAGTCTCTTCCATTAGGTAAGGTTGTCATTTCTTTAGTGAATGTAGTATTGCCAACATTTCCTTCTCATAAATAGCTTTATCTAAATACATTCCTTTGATTGGACGACTTTAAAAAGCAATGGGTATTCCTTCTTACATAAAAACAGCACCAATTCCATTTCCTGAGGCATCACATTCCACAATAAAGATTTTTGTGAAGTCTGGCGTAGCTAAGACCGGTGCTTAGCACATTGCCTCTTTAAGATGTTAAAAGGCCTTAGTTGCTTCAGGAGTCCATGAAAATGCATCTTTCTTCAATAATGTTGTTAGTGGTGTTTCTATTCTCCCATAATTCTTAACAAACTTGCGATAATACCTTGTTAACCCGAGAAATCCTCACAACTGCTTTATGGTTATGGGGATTTTCCATTCCTTAATGGCTTTAATTTTGTTAGGGTCTACCTTGACACCCTCCTGAGATACAATATGACCCAGATATTCCACCTCTTGTACTCCAAAGAAACATTTGGAGGTTTTTGCATATAATTGTTTCTCCTCCAATAGTTTGAGCACCCTGTCAACATGTTGAACATGACCCTTCCAAGACCTGTTGTAGATTAGTACATCATCAAAAAATAATAACACAAATATTCTAAGGAAGGGTTTGAAAATGGAATTCATCAACCCTTGAAATGTAGAAGGTGCATTAGTAAGGCCAAAAGGCATGACCAAAAATTCATAATGACCCTCATGAGTTTTAAATGTTGTTTTCGAAATGTCTTCGGTCTTCATTCTAGTTTGATGATATCTTGAATGGAGATCCAACTTGGTGAAATAAATTCCTCCATGTAATTCATCCAATAATTCATCAATCATGGGAATGGAAAATTTATCTTTAATAGTAAGCTTATTGAGCTCCCTATAATCTAGACTCGCGCGCCATGATCCATCCTTCTTGTGCACCAATACTACTGGAGTAGAAAAGGAACTTTGACTAGGTTAAATTATACCAACCTCTAGCATTTTTGCAATCAAACGTTCAATTTCGCTCTTTTGGACATAAGGATATCTGTAAGGCCTGATTTTTGGAGGAACACTTCCTGGAATCAAATGATTACCATGATCATGATCATGAATAGGTGGGAGTCCTTTGGGAGTTTCAAACACCTTGGAATGATTGTCCAAGACTTTTTGGAGATCTGGAGAAATATATGATTTTGATGTTGGAACTTCTAGTGAGCATAATTGTGCAATGATGCCTCGCTGTTCTTTCTTCAGAATCTTTGTCATGAAATTATAGCTTATTATCTTTCCTAGCTTCCCTGCAATACCCCGTGATTCAACTTCCTTTCCTTCCGAAGAAAATTTTCAAGAAAATTTCTTGAAAATTAAAAGCTATCGTCCCCAAATATTATAACCATTGCACTCCTAATACAACATCAGCATCACCCATTGGAATGGAAAGAAATGGACTATTCAATACATACTCCCACATGGTTAGCTTGATATTATGGAACTTTCCAGAGAAATTTACAGTCCCTTCATTTTCCACCATCACTTGACACTCTGGCGTTGGGTATAGGAAGCAATTAAATTCCTTGGCTTCCTTACAATGAATAAAATTATGGGTACTACCCAAATCAATAAGCACTATTACATTTTTATTCTTGATATGTCCTTCTATCTTGATAGTTTGAGGATTGGTAATTCATGCCAATGCATTACAGGATATGGTCGGATTCATTTCTTCTTCCTCTAGGGTTGGTTCCTATAGTATATCCTATTATTTTAAATTTTCTTGTTCCTTTTCTTCCTCCTCTTCACAATCTATGTAAAATAATTGCTTCGCTGCACACTTATGACCTTTAGTGTATTTTCTATCACAATTATGGCAAATCCATTTTGCTATTTTTTCTTCTGATTGTTGTGGTGTCAACCTTGTAGGTTGTGGAAGTATAGAAGTAGCAACACTTCCATCTTTATAATTGTGAGTGATAGGCTCCCTTTTCGCCATAATTTTGCTTTCAATTTTTCTTGCCAACCTGAATTCCTTCTCCAATGTATCAGGTTCCTAAAGGTGCACCTCATGTTGGATGTTATCCTTTAGAGTCGCTATGAAGACATCAATCCTATGTTCCTCTGGAATATTATTTACCCTTATATTCAATTTTTGGAAGTCCTCAATGTGCTCCATCATTGAACCCTTTTGTTTGAGATTTATCAATTGGATAAAGAAGGTGTTGATCTTTGTATCCTCATAATGTGCTATCATTTCCCTATGAAGACATCAATCCTATGTTCCTCTAGAATATCATTTACCCTTATATTCAATTTTTGGAAGTCCTCAATGTGCTTCATCATTGAAACCTTCTATTTGAGATTTATCAATTGGCTAAAGAAGGTGTTTCTCTTTGTATACTCATAATTTGCTATCATTTCCTCCGTAAAAATTGCCCAAGTGACCAGTGGTTTACGAGAAAAAAGCCATTGATACCATACAAATTGATTTGTTTCTAAATATAAAGTTGCAATGTGTACCTTTTGTGTGTTTTACATATGATAGAGCTCAAAGTATTACTCCATTTGTAGTATCCAAGTTATCGAATCCTTGACATCAAACTTCCTCATATCTATCTTTGGAATATGGTGGGTCTTAAATACAACATTAGAATCTATGAAATCATGATTAACATTTCTTTTGTTCTCATCATGAGTTTCCTCTACTTATTTTTCGTCATTAGAAAGCTTTTCTTGTAGCGACTTTGGCAAACCTTCCTTCAAACCTTCCATGTCTTTCATTTTTTGTTACTCTTTGCGAGAGAGAAATTTATTTCACTTGTTCTTGTAATTTTGATATATCATGTTGCAATTCTTCCTCTTTATGAGTCATAGTAGAGCCTTCTGAGGGCTTAATGGGTGTTGAATTATTTTTAGGTGCCATTTTAGAACCCAATATTGATATCTATGCTTCAATATGTCCTTAGAATCCCTTCAAACTGATTTTTCAAACAAGACTTATGCAATTTTAAAAACAAATACACACCTTTTTCTTGATTTCGAGGAGATCGATATTGAATCTGGTGTATCTCTCTAATTTTGGATCCTTAATATTTTATCTTCAATCCTTTATTATCCCTTTGAATCTTCAAGACAAAGTTATACCCAATCTCCCACAATGACCTAATTATGGATTGGTTTAGTAGAGAAAACTTGTACGGTGTGCCACGTGTCACCGTTTCCTCCTTCATCTCTGACATCGATACATAGGAAACCACAGTCTGTGTACTTTTGGCCACTTTTTACAGAATTCCAATCTGATGCTCATAGAGAGAGTTATGACGATTTTACTAAGGTCACCTCTTTGAGATGAAATTCGGGAGGCTGCAAAAATCCTAACTTCCACATATCATATATCCGAAAATGTTGCGAACCAAGATCTAAAAATTTTACACAAAGTTCCTCAGGATTTCTTCGCAAATGGGTTTTTTTTATCCTCTGAAACTTCTTAGAAAAAAAGTTAGAGCGAAAATTCCACGATGACCTGTTTGAAGCAGTGAAACCCTAGAATCCAAATTTCTGATACCAAATGTTATGAAACCAACTCCCAAAATAGAAGAAAAGAGTGATCAACACCTTAGAAATCAGCCACTTAGAGGGGGAAACCTCCTTTACATTACATAAATGAACAATTCTTGGATGACCCAAATGACAAAACCTCCTTTCTATATATAGGAGTCCATGGGGTCATAACATAATCCTAGCCAACCTAACAATAATAATGTAAGGGCACAAAAATAACAATAGTGGGCTATTATGGGGCACAATAAAAACAATATGGGGACTACATGGGTACAACAATAACAATAAGGGGGCTACACTATAACAATAAAGGACTATACTAGTAATATAGGTCCCTGACAACATGGATCCATGAGCATATTACATGAATACATCAATAAAATACATAGCTTCTATGATCATATCCTATGGACCAATGACTCAAAAACATAATACATCATGACTATTACGTCATCATTAGCCCATATGTGTGGTTGCAGATAGACTCATGAGACTCCTCCATAACTTGCATAACACCATAATGACTCGACATACTATTGACTGGACTCAATACCAATACATAATGATGAAATAATAGAAAGTAAAATGTAATAGTATTAATCATATGACAACCTACACATGGATGATCCATGTCACATTTCATCATGATACATCTTGGAGTCATGATCACAATCTATGCATGGTTTCACATCTTGTCAACCAAATGCTAGTGGAAAACAAAAGCATATACATGGTTGAAAAATGTGCTCTTTTTCACTCATGAAAACACACATAAAATTTCCACGAATGACTGAGTGAAAAGCAATGAAGAAAATGCCAAATAATCTAGGAAAACATCATATCATGCATAGATCCCCTTGAGCTCAATATAACTAGAAGAGACAGGTTGATCATGTGGACCTGTCTAACTCACTAGTCATATACAGATAAAGATTATGAGAAGTATGCTGAAAAAGACACACTCCAATAGGAGGTTCTTGATTGTAAGATTTACAATGGGGTTTGGTTTTATGTTTATGTAAACGGACAACAACGAAGATGGAGAGGACCCCAACTAGCCACATTGACAAGCCCAAAGAACTTGTATATGGCTTACATATGGTCCTAATTATTCTTCTTTTAACACAATAAATTAATAAAAAAAATCAATGGAATTTTTATATCATAAGAGTGGGTATGACCCAAAAAAATATTATGTGCTTTATTAAATTTTCTAGAAAATTCAATCAATATTAACAACTAATCCTTGGCCATGTGTATTAGTGCCATTGCATGCACCAAATTTTTTTAGGTCCTTAACCATGCTTGAGGGAGGAAAACAAGGGCCCTTGACCCTAACCAAGATTCTCAAGCTCAATCATTATGAAGGTGTCCTTAAACTATCATGCAAAGTGTTATTATTTGGTTTTCACATAAAAATTGGTATTAATGCCTTTACAATAGTTGAGAGAGCAAAATAAAGGCCTTAGGCCCTAAAAAAATATTTGCAGTCTCAAACACTATGAATAAGGTCATAAACCACCATGAAAATCCTCTTAGGGGATAGTTAACTTTTGAGATGCAAAACTTGAAATATCCACAGTCTCCATTTTTAGTCTACGTTTCGAGTCTAAATCAAGAATCATCTTCAGGAAAAACCTGCTAAGAAGATAATAGATTAGGGTAGGTAAATAGAGGAAAGACAGATGAGAGATAAAAGAGTCGACCAGCTCTTAAGAGAGATTTAACTTATCGTGGAATTTGGTGCCATTAGGAGCTTTATGCACTAAAGTTGGGTATTGAGACCTTATTCATGGTCAAGGAATGTGAATAAGATCCTTAATCCCTATATGAACCTTCTTCGGATTAAACATTGTGAATGTGTCATTATACAACTGCATAAGACTTTTATGACTTTTATATGTAATCATTGCGCCGAGATGTACATTCTACATCCCAGTATGAGGCTGATGTGTGATTGTGTCCATGCTCAATGTGGGGTTGACACATGTCCACCTTAAACTAAAAATAAAATACTCTCTAAATAGAAAACAATGTTGGTGAATAATAAAAAACAAAAATGAATATGCATATTTTATTATTTTTAATTAAAATCATTATAAAACATCAATAATCCCAATCTCACTATGATCACTCAATTTGTTGTTGTTATTACAATCCACTGTGGTAAAAATATTTTACTCACTCTCAATCATAGATAAAATAATTTGATGCCCGCATGACGTAATATAATTTCATATCAACTTTAAAAAGAGGTAAAGTTTTTAGAAGTAAAAAAAAGATGAGTATACTTAGATGTTTAAATCTTATACTTATCAAAAATATTTCAACATAGGATTTAAATAAACCATTTGAAGATCTATGTTAACCAATTTATGTCAATATCATATTTATATCTATCTATATATATAAATAAAATGTTAAAAGAAAATATTTTGATGTTGCGTTTTATTATTTTACTATCCAATTTTAAGGTAACGGCCAAGCCAGACACCAAATTAGTGTATGAGACCCCCTTGTTTGTGGGACAAGGGACCCACCTCCGCGCAGCAATTTGACTGTTAAGTCTACAAAGGCATACATACTCTACCCCCCTCTGGTTTTTAACCTGTGACCTCTTAGGAGGAAACACATGTTCTTAACCATTAGGCCCACTCAAGCTGTATATAATTATATATTTAATGTCCAAAGGAAAAAATAATTAAATAAATAAAATAGGAAATATCAAGAACCTTTAAATAAGAACAAGTGCTACTAGATGCAACACCGTCCTTTTCCATTATATATATATATATATATATAGAGAGAGAGAGAGAGAGAGAGAGAGAGAATTGAAACAAGAATTGTCAAATCTATACCAGTAAGAACAATTTGCTTTGATTTGACTACTTACAATCTATTGATTATGCCAATGTTGCACATTATTCAATAATAACAATTTTAAAAAGGAAACCAAAGGTAAAAACAATTAACCTTTACACAAACACAAATACTTATGTAAAATATAAATTCGAAAAACATGGTGATTTCCCAATTCATTGGTGATCTAGGGTATTTAAAGTGATTTGGTTTGTAAAAATATTCAAGAATGAATAATAAAAATTAGACCAGTTTAATAATTAACTCAAGCATAAAATACTTAAATGAAGCTAAAATTAAATGAAATGTAGAATATCGAGAACAGAAATATAAAAACCAATTAATAAGTTCACCGATTGTGGATTACTGCTTTGGATCCTGCCTCCAAAATTGAAATTACAAAATGCCTCAAAAATCCTGCTACAAATGAGTTATTTTCTACCAGGAAGAGGCCTCCAATTGCCAAAAAAAGTCTCCTTTGGTTGCTACAAAATCAAGCTATAAAAAATCCACTAACTTACAAAATGCATTGGCTGAAACAAGGCTCAATAACTCTAGGCACTTCAAACTTCACAACCAAAAAACCTTTGGTGCATTGGCCAAATGTTTGGATATATAAATAATTGGGGGTCCATATCCTCAAGGTAGAGCCCGTGGAAGTTGTGCCTCATTGGTTTTAAAATATGTTAAAACTATCATATCATTGTAACAATACAATATAATTGGCATGTTGTTAATGGGAACATTGGTTACTCAAATGGTGTTCCAAACACCCATATACATGATGGCATGAAGGTTGGCATGTATACCAAAATCCATTTTAATAAACACTCCCACCACCATTATTAAATAGAATTTTGGTTATTATTATAACCACAAACATAATATGTGGAAAATACATGATTTATAGAACTATCGTGGAGTTTTGTTGTAGATCCGATGGGTATGTTTTAACTAAAACTCGTGGCTCATTGGTGGAGTGCCCACCTTGTAACTCGGAGGTCTTGTGTTTGAACCCAATTAGTGACGGTCCATTGAACCAATTTTTAAATCATTGAATATACTATTCTATTCTCGAGGTGCCACATGGCACCCTTTGATTGGGCCATGTGACAACCTTCCATTGATCCATGTTATGCCATATGTTGATCTACAACATCATGCCACGTCAGCATGATAACTCACTTCCACATGTAATTTCCATGCTATGACATGTGTCAGCTCCAATACGTGCCAATTTTCAACTCCAAGACATGCCACATCACCCTTTGACTTTGACTTTTTACCCACTAGTCAAAATATTCAAATTACCATATCTTCTTCATATGAACTCTAATTGATGTGATTAAAGTTGCATTGGAATCGTCTTGTCTTGATATTCGACATGGTTTTATTTCCATAAAAATTTGGGAACTTTGAATTTTAGGCCTTTTTAGGATCCTCCCATATCAATCCACCCCACTAAGAGGCTTTTGGACCTCCAAAAGGTTATTAATCAAATATAAGTGTGGGAAGTACCCCGCCACTTGTCCAGTATCTTTCCACCCTATTCTATGTACCCTTCTCATCAAAAAAAGTTATACAACAATGATTATTACAATTGAAACCATATTTTTAGCCATTTTCACTTTTCCATATCCTTCTTGTGTTACTTTAGATACTTCCCATGCACTAGAAATTGACAATGATAACAAATACAATGAATCTAAAGACAGTGAATTAACAAAATGGTTGATCCTCTTGATAGGTTCCCATGAAAATTCCCATGCTCTGGAACACCTTCTTTATCCACATTTGTAGATATGAGAAAAAATGTCTTGCTCACATTCACAAGCCTTTAAAACTTCCATGTGGTTACCAGAAAAGAATCATCCTTTATTTGATGAGCTCAGATGATATACTCTAATTCATTCTTGAAAAGGTGATATATGTATGTCCTCCTATAGTATATAGCCTTCCTATCGAACAAGTAAGGAATTCAAAGCACAATTCAACAAATATCGAATGGAACCACATCTAGTTCAACATCATCCATAAATTTATATATAATAATAAATCTAAGCTTACACTTTTGAGTTGCTTTTAGCTTAGTCTTGTTGCATACCCATCCAAGCGGATAAGGTTTAGGATGGGTGTTGTTTCCAAATTCATCTTCTTAAAAACTACCTCATATATCCAATTAGCTTCAAAACCAGTGTCAAACAAAGTATCTACTTTTACATGGTTGGTTACCACCCTTATGTGAAAGAGTTCATTCCTCTTTCTTGCGAAAATAGAAGATGAATTAGAATAACTGGAACCAATATGCGAAGACGATATACATTTCAAACCCACAACTACATATTTTCCTCATCACCGGAGTCTAATCCCAAATCATGTTGGAATACCATTGCCACATTTTTCTTTCCCTTCCTATCTTGAAACAATTTAGGTCTTAACTCTTGATGTAGCTTCCAACAATGATCATCATAAGTTCCTTTTATCTTGCAATTGGAACAAGAAATTTTTTCATTGCCCTTCTTCACATAAGCTATTCTCTTTGACTTCTCCTTTCCTTTTCCTTTATCTTCTTTTGGTTGAATTTATTTCACAAAGACTTTGCCACCGTTTTTACCTACTTCAATATAGGTCACTTGTACACAAACCTCATCCGGGTTAGATGGCTTCAATAAGAAAATAGTATTGCAAATATCCCCATGGAAACTACCAATATATTTCAAAAGAGTATCTTTCATGTTAAGAGGAATTTTCAAATCCAATGCATTTTTCATAAACTCGTCTATAAATTGTTGCATGCTTTGGCCTTTATGATGCCTCATATATTTCCATTCTATTATTGCCTACTAGTCATGATCCAAAGGATAGAATTTCTTTTTTAATGTTGATGTAAACCATGAGGAAAGAGTCTTACCTTCCTGGTATGTAGTATCCCATAATTTTAGTGCAATACCTTCCAATCAAAGCAAGGCCAACTAAATTTCTACCTCGTCATCAATAATCTATTGCACACGGTAATGGACTTCCATTTGGCGAATCCAATTGCCAATCTTTTCAACATGAAGCTTAACATCATAAATTAGCAAGTCAAATTTGATATCAAACTTCAACAACAACTTATTTGAAGTAGCTTTCCCACGAGGAGATGGAGAAGGAGAACAAGGAGGACTTGAAGGAGGAGAAGGAGTAGGAGTCTTTTTCAAATCGCCTTCATTTCCTTCATCTTTAACTTCTTTCTTTGACAAGCTTCCCTCTCTAAAATCCTTCCATTCTCGATACATTTCATCAACCATGGCCTTCATCGCCATTAAAGCTTCATGAAACTCTTTCTTGGATCCAAAATTATTCTTCTCTCCCTTGTGTGACAACATATATCTTCTTCAAGTAAAACTTCTCGATCAAATATGTGGATTGCTTTCAACAAGTGTTCCTTCACCTTTGTTAAATTTTCTCTTGGTTATCATGTACACTCACAATACACCATCAAATCTTTTTTTGATACCTCTTGATCTAGGATCTTTTAATGTGACTTGGATTGTAAAAATATTCAAGCATGAATGATAAAACTTAAACTAGTTTAACAATTAACTCAATAATGAAAGAATTAAACGAAGCTACAATTAAATGAAATGTAGAAGATTGAGAAGAAAAACACAACAACCAATTGATAACGGAGTTCATCTAGTGTGGACTATGTCTCTCGGTCCTCCCTTCAAGGGAGTGGCCTCTTTATTATTCTCCAAAAAATTCAATTACAAAATGCCTCCAAAATCCTACTACAAATGAGCTCTTTGCTAGCAAGAAGTGGCCTCCAATTTCCACCAAAAACCCCCTTTGGTTGCTACAAAATCAAGCTCTCAAAACTCCACTAACTTTCAGAATACACAAGCGGAAATAAGGCTCAATAGATCTCAACACTTCAAACTTCACAATATGAAAGCCTCTAGTGCATTGGAAAAATGTTTTGATATATAAAGAATTGGGGGTCTGCAGCCCTGGGGTTGAGCCTGTAAAGGTTGTGCCCCATTGTTTTAACAAAATGATAAAAGTGGCATATCATTGTAACAATGCAATATAATTGGTATAGTGTTAATGGGCACGTTGGTTACTTGTATGGTATTATTAAATGATATTCCAAACACCCATATACACGATGGCATGGAGGTTGGCACATATACCAACATTCATTTTAATAAACAATCTCGCCACCATTATGAAATAGAAATTTAGTTATTATTGTAACCACAAACATAATATGTGACAAATATGTGATTTGTACTTTTGTTGGAGACTTTGGTTGTTGGAGAGGTCACGGGGTCAAACCTGAAAACCTTCCCTATTTTGGCATCCACTCAACAATAAACTTCAAATAGTAGATCTGCCATTTTTGTTTCAATCTCTAGGTCGTGGCTCATTGATGGAGTGCCCACCTTGTAACCTAGAGGTAATGTGTTCAAACCTTGTTAATTATGGTTTGTTGAACCAATTTTTAAACCACCAATATTCTATGGTGTTCCTGAGGTGCCATATGATGCCCTTTGATTAGGCCATATGGCATCCTTCCATTCGTACATGTCATGACACATCAACATGCCAACTAAGTAACATGTATCATTTCCATGATATACCATGTATCAACTCCAGGACATGCCACATCACCCTTCGACTTTGACTTCTTCCCATTGGTCAAAATCTACAATCTTCCATATCTTCTTCATATGGACTTTAATTGATGTGATTCAACTTACATTAGAATCATATTGTCAAGCTCTTTGACATTGCGCTATTTCCATAAAATTTTGGGAACTTTTAATTTTAGGCCTTTCTAGGATCCTCTCGAACCGGTTGGTGTCTGTGCTCACACCACTATGCAAACTTTAAAATATAACAGATTCCCCCATTAAATTAAAACAAAAGGATGTTTATGTACATTATTTATTTAGTTTTTCATGGAAAAGGGAAGTGTTGTGCTTTATTGCTTGCTTCCCGTTTCCATATAAGAATTGGGTTGGCTCTTCCGTATATACATGATTTTCCTTGAACAACCTAAAAAGCATCATTGATAGACCTTTTAGTAATCCTATAATTTGTAAAGCAATTTGTAGAAATTTTTCATGATAGATACTTACGGATTGCAGACACTCTTATTCAATATCAACGCTACCATGAAAGTTTCTCTGTCAAGATATCGCAAATCACCTTTGATTATATGCTCTATTCTTTCTTCACTTTCTTCAACGTCTATTGTAAGTGGATGATCATATGCCTGCATGTTTTTCATAACTTGATCTTAAATTTTTTGGTAACCATGTGGTTTTGGTTAAAACAAGAAACAAAATTAGGGTAAAGAAGCATGTAGCACCATGACCCATTCCCATGTATCGGCGAAGGATGAAATGTGAACAATATAAGGCACTATGTTTCTTCAACCACATGTTTCATTTGATTGATCAATTTCTATGAAGTATGGTAGTAAAAAATAATGCATAGGGGATGGTGTCGGGAAGCTTACACTTGAAAACCTGTCTCAACGTGTTATAAATGGTTAATAATACCTCTATGTGTGTTAATACACCCACAGGTCCAGCCTATCACAGTCCACATAAAGGGATATCAATTGTTGAATAATGAAATTAGCTAATCGGAGAGGCCATGGACAATGTTGATAGAATAAGCAAAGTGTAGGAAACAAATGTGTGAAAGGGATCTTTTCTTGCCAAATTTGGGTGGATTGTGTTCTAAGGCAAACATTCTTCCTAAGCTTATAAATATTTAAAATGAAATTTTTTCCTTGTGAAATTTGGAAGGCACTTCCGCATATTTTATTCCAAATTTATAGGGAAAAATGGAAATCAAGAATATTATATGTACGAGCTTGACCAGAGTGATTTCTAGAAGCAACTTTAGTATTCTAGCTATATCGATTTTCCATTTTTGTTAATACAAACTTCAGTAAATGAATAAAGAGATACAATAATCCTCTAACTTGATATTTTATGAACTCTAATGTAAATGAATAAAATTGTCTGTGAAACTAAAGCCTTGAGTTGAACTTGTCTAAAATTGGTTGGTGAGATCTAATTAGAAATCTTTGAAACCGCTTAAAGATTTATTGTTAATATAGTTCCTAGAAATCCAATGTTGTTAGAAGCATGTATTATTATTATTATTAATTTATTCTTTATCTTGCTACCTTATTGGTTGTGTGACACAACAAAAGAATACTATTGAGAAAAATCTTATCTTATAATTTGAGCAATTTTAATGTGAGGTTATACCAGAGTGACGAAAACTCCTTTGTGGCTCAACTTTGGATTTAACACATCTCATAGAAAGGTTCGATATAAAATTTATAATACAAACCTCCTTCTACTAGGTTTTCAAGATCTCCTACTATCATGTCAAAGCATTCATCTCTATTCTCAAGCTCAACACTGAGTCGAACAATTTTGATTAAAGTTTTAAAGTCTTGTAGCAACCTAGGAAGCATCATTTAAGAAAATGAAGCACTGGGAATTTGTCACTTGGCGTCATTTATAATGAGATCAAGGCAGGAAATACAAAATGCTTCTCAGTTGATCGCAAGGTATTTACAGCACAAATTAACAACTTTCTGCAAGCATATATTTACTTAGGTCCAAAAAAAATCAAAATAATTATAGTAAAAGCATGAAAGCATAGATAGGACAAAATAATATGAGAAGAAAGTTAAGAAAAATATTATTATCATTATCATAAGCAAGTATGAAAATCCAACTACGGCCAAAAATTGGCGTACTAGTCGCCTCTAATTAGCACACTAATCGCCTTAGATTCGACATCAAATCCATAATCATGTACAAATGGCATTCCATCTCAGAGTCAACAGAGTTTATCGGTGAGACTAGGATAAATGGCAATAAGGATGAAATAAGACATCAAATTTTTTGTCCAATTAAGTGTTTACAAATTATTTATTTAAATTATAACAAAAATTATGTTATTTATTTTTAAATTCTAACATTATATTTTACATAAGTCAACGCTAAACTAATAGCAGTTAAACTGCAAATCAATTGCTAGAGTCCTTGTTGGCCCTCAATTTTGGTTAATTTTTCTTATTAAAAATCCACCTAATTTCCATCATTTTCCAACTTATATCATCCACATATGCCTTACTTTGACCTTATTATGCATATTCAAGTAAATAAATTATGTTTTTCAATTTTTAGATATTTTTGTAAAAATTGGGTTTTAAGAGTGTTTTTGACAGAACTGAAAATTCTCGTAATAGCTTCATGGAAGTCATATGTGTAGGACACATGGGCACGAGCTGAGCAGAGATTTGGAAATCTTGGGAACAATGGATGAAAAATCATCTATTGGTTCGGTCAAACTGAGCTAAAACAGGCCCGGTCAATGCTAGTCAAACATGACCTGTTTTTCAAAAATCCTTAGGAAAAAGGGCATAATTAGTATTTTTGGGGATTTTTCCAGATTTTGTGTAAATGAATGGATGAGTTCGGCCTACATGGATGGGATTACGATGGATAAGGTTGTTAGAGACACTGTAGCTTAGTTTGTTTATCATTTTTCTATTTAAACCAAGCTTATGAACCATTCAAGCATGGAGAATTTGTATAATTCATATTGAGACTTCTGAATATTTTGAGTTAATTTGAGGAACATGTTCCACATTTTTTTTATGTTCATGTTGTGAATGATTGATTTAATTTTTTGTTGCTGAAAATTTCTTTTAAGTGTGCAAGGCAAGGGTGGAGGGTCCCCACACCAAGCTAAGTACACTTTTTGGTTAATTTAGCATAATTTTCATGAACTAGTTTTGCTTCATATTTATTAAGTCATTTAGATGGGTGAAGATTTCTTATGTTTGTTGATGATTCTTGGTTTAATTCTAATCTTCATATGAAGCGACAAACAAGATTTTAAGTTAAATTCTCCTTCTATTTGATCAAAGAACAATAACTAAAATTCATCTTATTTTCCTTGTTTGAGTTATTTCCTGAATTTCTAGTTTTAATGCAATGGTATCAATGATGAATAGAATTATAAAGAAGGACAACATGGACCTCCTCAGTTATGAGCCTCTTCTCCTACCTTTTATACATCATAAGCTATTGTCCATCAATTATTTGGTTTCTCTTCATGAAAGTAGTGTTGTGAGGAAGGACAATCAAGATCTCCTAAGTTAGGAGCCTCTTCCCTCACTTATTACATATTGAATCAGAAATTACTTAGTTAGATTTTATATTTGTAATATTCATTTCCTTAATTCTTAGAATCTATAATATATTTTAAATATGCATTTCTTTCAGTTTCTACATTTTGTCTTCTAAATTTTACTACTTCTGAAATCCATATACTTTGGACATGCTTTCAAGTTTACAAATCCAGATTGATAATTAAATACTTGTGTTAGTTTACCCAGTAAATTGACCCAAAAATTTTGGCATCGTTGTCGAGGAAGCATACATCAATATAGTCAATTAGGAGGATTAAAAACAAAAAACAAAAAAACACAACAAAATTTAGTTTTTTCTTTCATTTATGTTTCTTTATGCCTGGAGAAAGAGATTATAAAGGTAGATTTACTAAACAAAACCCCCCAACAATCCAACCATCCATAGGAGCAAGGCCATCAAGACTAATTACACCAGTTGTTGGGAGACCAACTCTAGAGGAATTACAAGAAAAACAAATATTGACTCTTATTGAAAGACAAACCTTGTTATCCTATGAGGTGAAAAGAAAACAAACACCAAAAGAAACCCTTTTCATACAGAAACAAAAGGAGACAAGGAGACCACTTGTTAAACAATTAGAGCAACCAGTTCTTGAACAAATAAAGATAGTTGAGGAAACACCAATTCAACCTCATATTGAAACATTACAAAATACTGAAGAGAAAATGACTGAGGAAGGAGAAGGATCTAATATACTATTTATGACTCTAGAACAAAGACTTCAATATTAGAGGCAACAAAAAGAATAGCAGAGAAAAAAAGAGGAAGATAGGAGAATAGAAGCATAGAGAAAAAGAGAGGAAGATGCAAAAAGAGAATATTATAACAAAAGACAAAATGATATAGAACCAAACAATGATCAGGAAGCTACCTTTGGCTTCCCAATACTAGACACGAGCAATCCTAGGAGAAGAAGTGAAAATGAAAAACATTTCACCTTTTGTTTTGCCCAATTCTTATGGAATGTCAACTGAAGATCTTGATTCATTTATGTTTGAGTTTGACATCTTATGTCATACTTATGGCTACACAGATGACACACATAAACTTCGTCTCTTTCCTACTACTCTGAAAGCAGTAGCACTAAAATGTTTTATGGGATTAGTAGAACATACCATTGCCTCTTGGGCTGACATTGTTAGGACCTCACAATGTACCATTTTGACCATACATTTTGATACCACTTTACTCTTTATAGCCCATATTTAAAAAGGTTACATTATCATTTCCATCCATTTTATCCAAAGGTAGATGAAATCCTTCTCTTTACTATGTATTTAATTTCTTTTGCATATAATTCCACATTACTCTTATATTTAATCATTAATCGAAGGTAGATAGTTTCTAACACAAGTCTAAAAAGATCGCAGATAATCCATGATAAGGAACGTGCTGTTGCTGAAACAGTCGGCCCCGTTGCTGAAACAGCCGACCCCATTGCTGAAACAGTCAAATCTGTTGCTGAAACAATCAGCGGGCACGTAAATCCCGTTACTACTCGTGATTTGCGATTTCGAAAGAGTATTTCAGGAATGATGGCAACAAGACAAAGACAAGCAAGGAAAGTTGTTACACAGATTGTTCTGAAGCCAGTATTTTTTATCTGTTGTAACAGTATTTTTCTATGGGAGAATAAGAAGACCCTATTTTAAAATAGAAGATCATATTTGGATAAAAATAGGATTTCTTTGATGTAACTGTAATAGATGTCTCCTCTTTAAAAAGAGGAGACATCATCATTAGGGGGGAGGTTAGAGACTGCGGGAGAGACATAATTTTTTTGAGCGGAAAGGAGCAAGACTCCATTGTAATGTATCATTCCTTTTGACAGATGAATAAAGGTTTCTTTTGAGCGCTTCAATTTAAACTCTTTCCTCTGGGGAATCTTGTGAGAAGGAAAGGGCCCGCCTTCATCACAAGATTCACCCGATTGCTCCTGTAGTTTGTTAACTTCTTTATGTTATTCGCACCTTAATTTAACCTTGTTTGCTGAAGAATCATTTATATAGTTCTGTATTTTTTTATTAAGCACTATGTTTTCTTTAACACTGCATTAGTTTTATACCATTCATTCTTAAGAAGCTAAGGGATATTTTTTCCGTTATTTGTTTGAATGTGTGATTAATATCGGGAAACAGGTGCTGAAGATTCCTGTTTGGAGGAATAGGGTCCTGTTCTCCATAGGTTGATCTTCTTTTTCTACAGTGTGATTGATATCAGGAAATAGGTGCTGAAGATTCCTGTTCGGGGGAATAGGGTCCTGTTTTCCTTGGATTGATATTTTTCTACTGTCTGATTAATGTCAGGCAACAGGTGCTGAAGATTCCTGTTTGGAGGAATAGGGTCTTGTTCTCTGTTATGGTTGATTGATCTCCTTTCCTGCAGGATGATTTCCTTTCATTATTTTTCCTAGAATTCTTTTAATGAAGGACTGCAATAGAGGGTTTGCTTCCACTGTAACACAAGTAGGCTTTAGCTTTGTTAAAGTGAGGTGTGAATAGTTGGATTTGTATGATTGATATTTGTGTGATTTATACTACAACATTTCTTTGCTTTTGGAATTGAGCATATCCAGTGCGTGATTGTCTTTGGAATAAACAGACCTTCCTAGGTTGACAATTTATGTGGTGCTTGAATCGTTAAAACAATTAAAGCGACCAACAGACATGAAGAGAATTTTTCTCAAAAATTATCAAGCCTATTGCAGGCTTAGAGACTCAAAAGAAGATATTTCCATAATGACACAACAAGAAGATGAAATCTTGGAAGACTACTTGGAGAGATTCCTTTACAATCTACAAAAATCCAAACAACACTCTTTGAATCATGATATCATCCACACAATTTTTCTTAAAGGTATAAGAGATGAATACCTTGATATTATCAATGTGATTGGCAAAGGAGACATATCAAACTTTCCATTTGATGAGATTGCTTAACTATGTCAAAAATATTCTAAGGGAAGAGAAAAAAGTGGAAAAAGAGATGGTACAGCAAGAGCTTCCAAATCTGCAACAGGAGGAGTAACAAGAGCAGAAATAGGAAGTTTTCTGGAAAATTTTAAAACTGGTCTTTTGAGCACTTTAGGAACACAACTTGATGTTTTGAAAGCAAAGTAAAATAAATAATAACAAGATCAAATCTTATCAATCTTTTGTCCTAAGTGTAGGAAGAAACATCCACTAAGAGAATGTCCTTTGGATAGTATTCAGGTGTGTGGACTTTGTACAGAGAATCATTCAACTGAAAATTGTCAAAAGATTAAATAATTGCAAATGGAAGAAGTACAAGGGACAAATTATCTTTACTATATGGCACCAAGGAGACCTTGGAAACCAAGGATTCCTCAGCAATTCCCTCAACAAATCCCCCAAAATTATCAGTATCCTCCTCAAAATTCATGGACTACTCCGATGCCATGGGAGGCTTGCCCTCCAAAACAATACCAAAACCAACCTGCACATGATTTGAGAGGATATATTTATGGAAACCAGCCACCACAATAAATGTATCCTCAACAATACCAACAGCCATATCAACAACCATTTTAATATCAACAATTCCAGCAACATCCTCAACCAATTCCATTTCCACAACAAGATCCTGCACCATTACTAACTCAACCACAACAGCTTCAACTACCTTCTAACCAACCCGCACCTAGACTAACTCAATTACCAACTCAGCCAGTAGCAAATCCTAGTAACAAAGTGGAGAGACCATAATATAATGTGGAAGAAGCAACATATTTTCCTACATATTCTATTCTTCCTATACAAGATGTCCACCTAAGGTCTGGGAAAGTATTACACAAATATTCTCCATTGATCATATAAGAACAAACTGAACAAGGATAAAATTCTGAAAAATCTCATCCAGGAAATCAAATTCAGAAAGGAAAAGCTATTATGACTCAAACACCACCTTATCCAGAGAGGTTAGTAGAGCAGAAAATTCCAATGTCTCTTCCTGAATTTGATATTTTGGATGAATTGAAGAATGCTTATGTCAAAATTACTTTGTTGCAAGCTATCAAAGATATTCCAATTTATGCAAAAATAATAAAGGAGTTATGTATTAAGAAAACTGGTAGAAAGAAAAGAGATCTACCCACAATCCAAGTCATTGGAAAATTAGCTAGTCTCGTGTCTGCAAAAACAACAATTGAAAAATATATTGATCCTGGGATACCTATGGTTACCATTTCAATCAATAAATTTTCAGTTCCAAATACTTTATTAGATTTGGGAGCAACTGTAAATGTCATGACAACAGAAACTATGAAATATTTGAAATTGCCCAATATTCGACCTACTACTACAATTTTGGAGCTAGCAGATAGATCTAAAGTTGTACCAGATGGAATATTAGAAGGTATCATTGTTTCTTTTGATTCATGGGAATATCTTGTCGACTTTCTAATCTTGCAACCAAAAACAAATCTAGGAGGCCATCCTTTAATTCTAGGCAGACCATGGTTAAACACAGCAGATGCCTTCATTGGATGCAGATCAGGAAGTATGATCATAGCACATGGGGATGAAAGGAAACATGTTACACTCTATCCTCCAGCACAATCTCCTTCTTTATTATCATGGCTTGATGAGCAACAACAAGAAGAAACTCAATCTGTTCTCAGTATTAATCAAGTCTTTAATTTTAGAGAAGAGGAAGAAAATGAGGATCTATTAGACCTTTTCATCTCAGAACCTGATATTTCGGAGTAGCTAAGAATAACACAATATGAAGCTGAAAATCATCTTTTAAATCAATGTTTTCAGGAAAATTGTACTATTCAATCATTGTAAAATTCATTTGAAAGTATTTTTCTTGTTAACTCAATTACTAATTCACAAAGTAAAATCATTGAAATAAATCCTGGAAGGAGTTTAAATATTGGTAATAATTTACAATCATCACAGGAACAACAGGTAATTGCATTATTACAGAAATATTCAAAATATTTTGCCTAGGATTATACAGACATGGAAGGAATTCATCCAAAGACATGTATTCACCACATCTATATTGATGATCATATCAAACCAGTGAGACAACCATAAAGAAGAATGAATCCTATGATGAAAGAAATAGTGAAAGAGGAACTGCAAAATTGTTACAAGTTAGATTCATCTATCCTATTTCTGATTGTCAATGTGTTTCTCCCTTAGTTGTGGTGCCAAAGAAAAATGGAAAGTGGAGAATATGTGTATACTATAGGGAACTAAATAAATCCACATTGAAAGATAATTTCTTCTTACCATTTATCGACCAAGTACTAGATTCATTAGCTGGAAAGAATTTTGTTTCTTTTCTTGATGGATTTAGTAGATACAATCAGATTAAGATAGCATTGGAAGACTAGGATAAAACCACATTTACTTGTCCATGGGGAACATATGCATGTAATGTTTTTCCCTTTGGGTTATGTAATGCACCTACTACTTTTCAAAGAGCAGTGCTTGCAATGTTTTTTGATCTAATTCATGGATGTGTAGAGGTCTACATGGATGATTTCACTGTATATAGAGGAACATTTGATGATTGTTTGAATAATCTTGGAAATTTTTTTAAAAGATGCATAGAGACAAACCTATCCCTCAGCAATGAAAATTTATTTATGATGTTAACTAAAGGGATAGTGTTGGGACACCACATTTATTCTTCAAGAATCAAGGTGGACCCAGCAAAAATAAAATTCATTGTGAACTTAATGCCACCAACAACACAGAAAGAAGTAAGAAGTTTCTTGGGATATGCAGGCTATTATAGAAGATTCATTGAAAATTTTAGTAAAATAGCTCTACCTCTATTCAAGTTACTTGCAAAATATGTTGAGTTCTAATGGACAACAAATTTTCAAAATGCATTTGAAATATTAAAAGAAAAATTGTCAGTAGCACCCATTCTTCGAGGAAAAAAATGGTCATTTCCATTTTATATATCCACAGATGCATCTGATACAGCTATAAGACAATCACTTGGACAAAAATAAAATCAGTTTAATTATGTCATATACTTCATAAGAAAAAATTTAACACCAACAGAATTGAACTATACAGTCACAGAAAAATAAATGTTAGTTGTTGTGCATGAAGTTAATAATTTTAGACATTATATAAAAGGCTATCAAGTACTCATTCGTACAGATCATTCTGCCATTAAATACTTAATGAACAAAGAAATCACAAATGGCAGAATTACTAGATGGCTATTATTAATGCAATAATTTAACATCATTGTTCAAGATCGACTAGGAAAAGATAATCAAGTAGCAGATTTTCTATCAAGGCTTCATTCACCTGGTGATCCAATTCCTGTTTTAGACAATTATCCAGATGAACATTTATTTGCTATAACATCTAAAACCCCATGGTTTGCAGATGTAGCCAACTATTTATCATCTAGAATATTACCATCCTATTTCACCAATAAACATAAAAGAAAAATAATCAAAGAAAGTGATAGATATAGGTGGGTCAATGGTGACCTATTTTATACTAGTTCTGATCTATTAATAAGAAAATGTGTTAGAGAAGACAAAATTCTAGATATTTTGAAAGCATGTCATGACGAGCCATGTGGTGGCCATTTTGCAGACAAGCGAACATCATACAAGGTGCTCAAACTTGGCTACTACTGGCCAGCAATATTCAAGGATTCGAAATCTTATGTTAAAAGATGTGACAGCTACCAAAGAACTGGAAGATCTGTAATATCATATTGAATTCCATTGAAGCCACAAGTACTCGTAGAGCTATTTGAACAATGGGATCTGAACTTTGTGGGACCAATGAACCAACCTTCAAACAGAAAAAAGTACATTCTAATGTGCACATATTATGTTACAAAGTGGGTAGAAGCAAAGGCAATGGCAAGAGAAACAAAAGAAATAGTGGTTTCATTCCTATTGGAGGAAACCTTTGTTATATTTGGAGTTCCGAGACAGATTGTTACAGATCAGGGAGCACAGTTCACCTCCAAACTTGTTTGGGATCTTAGGGAAAAGTATAAAATCAAACATAGAAAATATACTTCGTACCATCCCCAAGAAAATGGACAAGTAGAGTCCACTAATAAAGTCCTGGAAAATATCGTGAAAAACATAGTGCAAATGAATAGAAAGGATTGGTCATAAAAGTTAAGAGATGCACTATGGGCATATAGAATTACATGGAAGAATATAACTGGATTCAGTCCATATCAATTGGTATATGGTAAGGAAGTTTTGTTACCCATTGAATTTCAAATTCATACATATAAACTTGCAGCAGAATTGGGATTGGAACTATCTGAAGCACAGCAACATAGAGTCATGCAATTAAATGAACTAGATGAAATAAGACAGCAAGCAGTGGAGCATACAACGCTAGTGCAATAGCAGAGAATCAAATGGCATGACAGATTCATTAAAAATAAAAATGTTCATAAAGGAGACTGGGCATTAATTTTTGACTCCAAGTTCAAATATTTCAAAGAAAAGTTTACAACTCATTGGCTTGGGTCATATGAGATAGAAGAAATTTTTGACAATGGAGTAGCTAAAATAAAAACAATTGATGAAGCAGCAATTTCATTTTTAGTCAATGGACATATGCTTAAGGTCTATAATAAGCCTATCAATAAAGAGGACTTCTTGAAAAAAATCTCAATAGAAAATAATAGGGAAATAATGGAACATCATAGTGATATGCCTTCCTTACTTCCAGAAAAATAAATAAATAATAAATAATAATAATAATAATAATAAAGGACTTTGGTTGTGAAAATCCAGGAAAATGGCACAATACAAATCGAATTCATATTGGAAAACCAACTTGTTTAGCCAATATGAATTCTCTATTTTGTTTTACATTTACTTCAGTTTGATTTTGCAGAAATAATCCTCCAGAATTCCAAGACTTGAGGACAAGTCTTAACATAAGCAAAGAGGTAAGATTCATAATAAAACTATGTAAATAGTTTGAGCAGTTGTATTGCAGAAAGGACCTGAAACATCATTCAAATATCATTGCAAAAGGGACCTGAAACATCATTCAAAATATCATTGTAGAAGGGACCTGAAACATCGTTCAGATATCATTGCAAAAGGGACCTGAAACATCATTCAAAATATCATTGCAGAAGGGACCTGAAACATCGTTCAAATATCATTGCAGAAGGGACCTGAAACATCATTCAAAATATCATTGCAGAAGGGACCTGAACAACATCAATATTTCATTAGAAGGGACCTGAATCAATATCAGATGCAAAAAGAACATGAAACAACATAATCTACATCAAGAGGTCAAAATAATCAGTTACAAGTGTCTACATTCCATCAGAATTCATCTTTGAAGAACTATCATCATTAAAAAGAGTCAAGTGTGGACGAACTAGCAAAGGTCATCAACGAGCATTGACATTAAGCTATTATGCGAAAGGAGAAGTATTGTAAGTGTAAAAAAATGTTATTAGGACCTTTGATTTTGAAACAATTTTATAGAATTGCTAAAACTAATTTAACTTGGATATGCATCCTATTACATTTATCATCCTACATTCTACATTTATCATCTTACATCCTACATATATCATCCTATATTCCACTAACCTCATCCTACCCTCATTATAATTACATTACACTCATTATCTTACCCTCATCATAATCCTATTATATCGATTACCCTACCATACATTCTACATTAAACAAAAATCACCATAGTCCTACATTAACCCCATATAAATTTCCTACATTAATCCCATATACCCCTACATTATCCTCCAACATAAACATAAGAATTTTTTATCAAATATTGAGGCTCAAAATTTTGCCCATAAGGAATTCTTGCTTTCCTACAAAATCACAAAGAGTTAATGTCATTATAAGAAAATTTTGATTTTGAAATGACATGTGACATGTCATTTCAAAAACAAATTAGTAATGAGCATATAAAATGACAAAGACTAATGTATGAAATGCAACATAAGAGTCGAAATGAAAACTATATGAAACGCAATAGACAACATGCAGAAATGAATGAAGAGACATATGTATCATTGCAAATACAAACAAAAGTGGGCATGAAAAGAAATGAATGAAGCCATGAACAAAGGATGAACCTCACAGAACGTGGGTAATGCGAAATTACGGTGATAAGACAAACATATAAATTGTGGAAGGAGGAATGTACATGAGGCAGAAAAATGCAGTCAAAATTGAGACACATAAGCAGCCACAGGTACCCAAACTAGAGTATAAGTTGGAGTGGTAAAATGGTCAAAACGCATTCAAAAAAAATCTTTGTAATTCTATCGCTATCTTTCACCATTATAGCGCAAACCAAGATCTGTGTTAAGACTTTATTCCACCATCACATCCAGAATTAAGCTTGGAAGAGGAGAAAAATGATGTGCACTCACATGCACTCATACAACACCCTTGTGGAAGGAGGGAACAAGCAATAAAAACGCAAAACTAGAGGGTTGTGTAAATCAGAGAAGCAATGAACAGAGAGGAAGTTGCACGAGAAATAGGCGAGAAGAATAAGAATTATGTGGATAAATAATGAAGGAATGCATCGGTTTTAACGATAGGATTGAAGGTCGAGATCTCCTCTATGCCAAGTTGACCGAGCTAACCAACAAACTCCAAAAATTCCGCAAAGACAAGAGGTAAGAAATCACTCGCGGATTTCTATAAGTAGTTGAACGGATTTCAAGGGTAGTTAAGCTCGAGATAGTGGTTGAGATGTGTCATTTTATGAGGAGTTAAACTTTAGTTATGAATTCGAAAACCTTGCCACCATTAAACCGACCTTGCCACCTGTGAATGATTGAATCCTCGGAGACATTGAAGAGGATTTCTAATTAAAATGACATTGTTTAAACACAGTAACACGAGTCATTAACTCAGAGACATATACAAGTTTGCTTCTAGATCAGGTAATCGAGCTCGAATAATGAATTCCTTCATGCATAGTTGTGAAATTGTTACATATGAAAAATGTAGAGTCTTATTTTTCATACACATAGTAAGATTTTTATACACACAGTGAGAAAAAATTTCCCATTCTCATACACACATTGAGAAAAAATTTCCTATTCTCATACACACAGTAAGCAATTTTGTCCTATTTTCATATGCACAATGAGAATTTTTAAAACGGAGAAGGGATTTTTGTGAAATTTTTTGGAAAAACAGAGATTAAAGCATGAGTTTATGGAGCAGTAAAACATTGTTAAGGTGTTTTTATGGTCTTTTACACGCAGAACAAATTTTTTGATTAGTTTTGAAGAGCAGTGGACTCCTTTTTGTAGCAGAACATAGGAGATTGAAGAAGACTCAAGCAAGGCAATAATTTCATATTTTAAGGAGCTTCGAAGAATAGGTAAGCCCAATTGCCATGATGATTATCCATAAATGAAAATTGCATGAATAAAAAGACAAAGGTATATATATACATTTTTTTTATTTATGGTGAGGATCTTAACTGTCCAAGGGTACATTAATTGGTATATAGAGCACATGGCAAACAAAATTGAGCCAAAGGAATTCAAGATAGAGAATTGGGGCAAAGAAACCATAGAGAAATTGTATCAAGTAGGATTGATAGGGTTCCTTCATAAATTTAATGGGCATAATGACAAGATTACACAAGAATTCATAAATCATTATGAACATGGAAAAACAATAGTTGGTGACCTCTCAATACCACTAAACCTAGAATTTATTTCCCAAGCTCTAGACCTTCCATTAGCAGGAGAAGAATACCACAAAGGTTTACATTTCAAAGAGAAATGTTGGACATTATTTTTAGAAAAATAGAGAAAATGGTCTTTTGATAGAGCAAAAGGAATCCCAAGGGACTGGTTGATTGAACCATGGTCTGAACTAGTATTGATCATCCAAAGATATTTTACATGTGACAACCGGTTCATTGTATTCTATCTCTACCACATTAGGCTACTTCAACACATGAAAGGAGAATCCAAGATTAATATACCCTATTTCTTCTCAAGGATTTCGATCAAAATGATAGAGGGTGTTAAAAATAAAACTGAAGCAAAAGAAGCACACATGTATCATCAAGGGCTCCTAAAAATACTTGTAGAACATCAGGTGAGAAGCAAGGGATTGATTTGGAGAGAATTTTTGGTTCAGCATCATCTTGAGGGACAAACTATAGAGGAAAATTTTGAGCAAATGCATGTAACTAGGAGCATTATGAATTCTCCAATTTATCCTAGAATTAGATCCAAGAAGAAATAAGATAGTGTTATGATTGAGAAAGAAAGATCTTTCTTATCTGTTCCTAGGAAGCCTAGGAAGAAAATACGTGAAGAACCAAGTAAAAAAGAAAAATATCCAGAGGTAGAAATAGTTGAACCTCCAACATCATCCAAACAAATCAATGAGATATTGCAAAGAATGGAAAGAGATGACCAAGCATAGCCTTTAGAGAAGGATTCCTACTTTGAGCATGCATGGGTAGGAGCCACTTCATCACATTCATTTTCCAAAGAGACTGTGGGAGAAGAAAGAGAGCTGCAACAAGAAGAACACCTCGAGAAAATAGAAGAGTTGACAAGGGAGTTGGAGGTCAACAAGATTTTGGAAAATTCACTTGAAGAAAGAAAACAAAATGTAAAATGAAAACAATAAAAATATAATCAAATAAAATGAGAATTTGACCAAAAATCTTGGCAAGCTTGAAACAAATAACACTCATATTTCCAAATAGGCTTATAGATGGCTCAAAGAGAAGAAAACATGGCATTGATATAAATATGAGAGGCAGAAGGTAAAGGCCACCATCTACAAGGAAAGAAGGTATGAGGGAATTGATTTTCTTCTTCAAGCTGCACAACAAGAGACTACAGGATCAGGGACAGTGGGCACATCATCCCTTAGAAGATCAAAGAGGAGAAATCAAGCATGAGGACATGCTTGAAGATCAGCAAAGGGGAGATGTTGCCCTCAATTTTGGTCAATTTTTCTTATTAAAAATCCACCTAATTTCCATCATTTTCCACCTTATATCATCAACATATGCCTTATTTCGACCTTATTATGCATATTCGGGTAAATAAATTATATTTTTCAAATTTTAGATATTTTTGTAAAAATTGGGTTTGAAGAGTATTTTTGGACAGAACTGAAAATTACTGTAATAGCTTCATGGAAGTCATATGGGCAGGACACTTGAGCACAATCTGAGCATATATTTGGAAATCTTGGGAACCACATATGGAAAATCATCTATTTTTTCGATCAAACTAAGCTAAAACATGCTCGATCAACGCTAGTCAAACATGACCTGTTTTTCAGAAATCCCTAGGAAAAAGGGCAGAATTAGTATTTTTGGGGAATTTTCCAGATTTTGTGTAACGGAATGGATGAATTCAACCTATATGGATGGGATTAGGATGGATAAGCTTTTTAGATACATTGTAGCTTAGTATGTTTATCATTTGTCTATTTGAACCAAGCTTATGAACCATTCAAGCATGGAGAATTTGTATAATTTCATATTAAGACTTCTAAATATTTTTAGTTAATTTGAGGAACTAGTTCCACCTTGTTTTTTCTATTCATGTTGTGGATGATTGATTTAATTTTCTATAGCTGAGAAGTTCTTCAAGTGTGCAAGGCAAGGGTGGACGGCCCCCACACCAAGCTAAGTACACTTTTTGGTTAATTTAGCATAATTTCATGAACAAGTTTTGCTTCATATTTATTCAGTTATATAGATGTGTGAAAATTTCTTATGTTTGTTGATGATTATTGGTTTAATTATAATCTACATATGAAGGGACAAACAAGTGTTTAAGTTAGATTCTCCTTCTATTTGATCAAATAACAATAACTAAAATTTATCTTCTTTTCCTTGTTTGAGTTATTTCCTGAATTTCTAGTTTTAATGCAATGGTAACAATGATGAATAGAATTGTAAAGAAGGACAACATGGACCTCCTCAGTTAGGAGCCTCTTCTCCTACTTTTTATACATCATAAGCTGTTGTCCATCAGTTATTTGTTTTCTCTTCATGAAAGTACTATTGTGAGGAAGGACAATCAGGATCTCCTAAGTTAGGAGCCTCTTCCCTCATTTATTACATATTGAATCAGAAATTACTGAGTTAGATTTTATATTTGTAATATGAATTTCCTTAAATCTTATAATCTAGAATATATTCGTAATATGCATTTCTTTCAGTTTCTACTTTTTGTCTTCTAAAATTGACTACATCTGACATCCATATACTTTGGACATGCTACCAAGTTTACAAACCCGGATTAATAATTAAATACTTGTGTTAGTTTACCCAGAAAATTGACCCAACGGTCCTACCTAAGAAAATACTAATAATAAGAGGGAGAAGTGCAATTCATTCAATTCTTAATATAAAATTAGTATATGGTATTTAAAAATGATCATGATAATAAAAAATTCCAATATGGGTCATCAATAACAAAAAAATAAAAAATAAAAATATAATATTTACATATAATTAAAATTATATTAGTAATCAAAAAATCATTTTAATATGGAAAATGTAGTCCATATCTAAAATGTCTCAATGCACATTTAAAGCAGTCTCACTATTTTAGATTTTGGTCCCGATATATTTTTTGGTTAATTTTCCCTGAAATCCAACAAAGATTTTTTGGAATTACCAGTTATGTATTCTATATAGCATTCAAAAATATAATTTAAATAATAAATGTGTGTGTGTGTGCGTGTGTGTGTGTGTGTGTGAAAGAGAGAGAGAGTGCAAAATCATTGGGATCTATCAAGGGATTAGAGAGATGCATTTTTTTTTGCAAATTTTGCACTCTAAAAGTGCACCTAAATAGATTTGATCCCTCTCACTACTTGTTATATCCATGCTTAATATGGATCTATACTGGGTAGCCTCCAATTATGAATATACATACAATTACTAGGTTTTTCGTAATAAAAATGGGTCTTAGGGCCTATACCATGTTTGAGGGAGGAAAAAATGGCCTTATTCCCTAAATCAACTATCTTGGTCTCAAGAGCTATGAACAAGATCGCAAACCACCACATAGATCCTTTATTGGCCTGTCATTAGGGGAAAAAAACTAGTAACACAAAAAAAAAATAGCTTTGGCTGCATAAAAAGGCTATTCAGTTGCACATAAACATGAATATATGAGAGTTTGTAAAAGTCTAATAATCTATTGTAAGACTTAGTGCTTTTCTCTCCTAATATTGTTGCAATGTTTTTTCTAATATGCAAAAAAAATATAAGAGAGATAATTTATTTAGACGAGAAGTCCACTTGAATAGTGTCAAGTATATCCAGCTTAATCCTAGATCTATCAAGAGATGAGAGGAATGACTTGTTTTACAGTGCACAACTTAAAATCAAAATTTTCACCTTAAGAAACCTATAAAGATGAACAATTTTAAACTTTTAAAACTGTTTTTTTTTTAGTGAATAATCTTTTTTATTTTTAAATGGACACACTAATTCTAGGTTAAACACAAAGAGAATTAGACATATCCTTCATACTAGGTCATACTGGGGGTGAGATAGAGAGAGCGACATAAATGGTCAGCTCTCAGGTGAGGCTAGCTCACCATGAGATTCCCTGTACAGGGAAAGTCTACTTTCATTAGCAAGAAAGTACATACATTTAAGGTATTACGAATCTTTTGAGGAGTTGGAACAACTTCCTCATAAATATGATCTACATCCTAAAGAAATCCAAAAACTTGATTGAGACACCATAATCTCAACAAACATCTAACAATAACACTCTAGGATAATCTAAATTTCTCCAATAATTCCAAGTTCCTCCCTTAATGGATAAATGGATCAAAGCATAACATATGAAACATGTATGTTGATTTGAGTCTCAGTCGGGCTTACAATTTGACCTTAACGATTTCATTTTTACTTTTCTTACTATTAAATAATGATGTTTCTTACTTAATTTCTTCAGTTGCATGATGTAACTAGGTTGTGTTATTCTTCTTATTATATTCAGTAGATCATCAAGTTTTGGAGGCCAAGATTTGTCTTCAAGAGTTGCATATTCTTCAATACATTCCTAAGTATATTGTTGCGCTTTGTATTACCTTTGTCTACTCCTTGTTTGGTGGATTGTTGCCACATTAGCACATAATAATGCATAATTTATTCAAGAATCCATTGCATCATATTACCATGAACTTATTCAGTTGTATCAATTGTTGTTTCAGTCTCCATGTCACCTGCATCTTTCATGGATTCTTCATGCCATTCAGTTTCAAGGTTCTCCGCCATTCTAGATGCTACTTTCAAAACTACATCAATATGTTCAAAAGATTTCTCAAGCCATCCTTCAATTAGATTAATTTTTGCATCATGTTAGGGCCCTATAAATATAGTGATCAAGGTGTGATTATCTAATTATTTATCCCAATGAGATATTGTAAATATTTTTTTCATTTCAAATTTGTTTTATACAAAAGAAAAGAAAAAATAGAAAAATAATTGAAAAAGAAAAGAAAAATTGAAAGCAAAATAAAATTTAAAGGGGGATAAATAGAAATAAAACCCCAAAGGGCATGCTAGTTCAAATGTCGCCAATTTAATTTATTTTTATTAAATTTAAGTTTTAAAAAGGTTTTTGACATGGCACTTTGTCGTTTTTCATAAATTAATCTCACATTTCAATGGTCGCGATCATTCTCGCCCAGATCAATGGCAGGGGACGTAGTTCGGACCCACCCCCTGACCTTTTGGGACTTAACGGGGGGGTCTGAAAATATTTTTGCAATAAAATTTCGAGGTAATGTGGCTGCTCCAAGTTTGTTTTTGGGGTCCCTTCCCTTTCCCGCTTACCACTCCTACCCCCCCCCAAAACCACCTTTCGACACTCCTCGACACCCATCATCCACCGCTCCATCCACATCACACATCCAATCACATCACCACTTCATCCACATCACCCATGTGATCACGTCATGTAACCGTTAGCATTTAAATTTCCCACCAACAGTTATATCGTTGTTTCCCATTAAATAATCTCCCACCAACGTATAAAAAACTCATAAATCTATGCTCCAAAATGGTAATGATCTCATTGATCGCCCTCAAATCCCATATCAACTTGTATTATTCCCTTTGCTTGTTATTGTATCCACGCAGGTTCAGATTGAAATATCTCCAATCTTGCCAGCACATTTTGCAAAGTTTTCCCTTCTGCAACCACTCTCATTGCGACCTAGTAACATTGTCCTTTGAATTTCCTATTGAAATTAAGATGTATTAATACAAAGGAAAGGGAAATATGCCTGATGAGGATCCTATGGTACCTCATGTATCCGATTTATATAGGTCCCCTTTAATTGATACCCAATATAAGATAATAGAAACTCAATGTCATTTTGATCTATATGAGCTCCATAATTGGGAGAAAGAGAAGTATTTAGACCAGAGTGATGATTTAAATTTTTTGGAATCATTTCTACCCCAATTTACCTTTCCTCGAACTCACATTTTCCCTGAATTCGCTACCCGGTGTCATCTCAAGTATCTCCCCAGCCAGAAAGTAGTAATTTCTCATAACAATGAAGTCTTTTTTTCGATAACTCTAGAAATTATTTGGCAGGCCCTTCAAGTAAATCCCCAATCCTCCATGCATCCTTTTTATACTAATGCACTTATGGAGATATAAAAAAATCTCACTTTCCCCCAGTGAGCCCATATTTTTGAATGCTTCCTACCTGAAAACTATGAATTTCCCATAATTAACCCTCCTCATTCTACCTCTCTTTTTCCTAAGATGTCAAGGTAGGTCATGTATATGGTTACTTGTCTTTTAGGTTACCATTCATACCAGTGGCTAGATGAGGTATTCTTTGGGTTTTTATCAGTATTAGAAACCTTCGATTCTTTTCAATTGCAGTCAATTCTATTTAGATGTTATACATGAGAAGTTTCTCAAGTTTAAAGTTGAAGGCGCATTCAAACACCAATCAGTCTTAGTATATTTGATGTTATTCTATCAATCAGGCAAGCTTAAGTTCCAATTACAAAAGATGGATGATCATGGAAGCCCATTATTAGTCGTTCATTGGACTTATTTAGTCAGAAGAAATTATGGATATTATTCATTCACCGATTTAAGTTTTTATACACATCCTTGTGTCTACTCAGCAGTGAAGTTGTGCCAAGGATTTCACCAGAGATCAGGAAAGTTCTACATTTGACAGAGCAAGCTAAATTTGGAAACTGTTATTTATACCAGAATTGTACATATATTAGAATCTATGGATGTGAGCTTCCTCCCTATACATTTCCAAATTTTGTACCAGTGAGAGTATTTTCCCTTGAATATATCAGACAAATGCTTAATATGGAGGATTTAGACTTTGTGTTAAGAAAAAAGAAAGCACAATTCAAGTTAAAAGCACAAGTTGGCCCATACATTGTGAACATTAGAGTAGAAAACAAGGAAGTGGATGAATTTTTGAAACAAACGAAGTTTAGACAAAGCTTCACATGGTCTTATGACCCATTAGGAATAATTTCTAAGCTTAGAGTTGAGCATAAATCTACTCCATATGCACATACACCTAGACCAGAGATGGAGAAGTATGTTAATTAGGAGAAGTGGACAAAGAAAACTTTACAGGATGTTGAAGAACAAATTGTCAGCTAAACTTCTCTGCAAACTCCTATTCTAAAGGACAAGGAAACCAAAATAATAAGGGAAAGCATGTACCCCACTGATTCAGAGTCACAATATTTTCGGGGGTGTTCAAAAGAAGAAAGAAGACCCACCCTAAGGACAAAATTATAATTAACATTAAATATGAAACATAGGCCACCTTTAAAAAAGAGTCATCAGAGGAAAAGGAGACCCAAGATCAAGTTACAGTGGTTTTAACAAGTTTTCCATATGTTGAAGACATAACACGGTCACTTAAGTCTTCTTCATCTCAAATGGCCACACAGAAAAATATCTTTTCCAAATACAACGAGATCAAGAGGAAGAATGAAGCCATGAAAGCTACATCATACTTGGAATTATGGAAGAAAAATTTCACTACTCAGCATAGGCTATTATCTCCATTGGACATAGAAACGGGGCAGTTTCAATTAGCCTTCCGAGAACCTACAGTTCAAGTGCCCAGGAGTGTTGAAGATTATAAATATTCAATATTTTCTATTGATACTAAGAATTTTCATGCAATTGATCAAATTGATTTGCATAAGCAAGCAGGTGAGATGATTTATTCAACATTTACCATTCCATCCATGGTTGTCTCCAAGTTACAAACATATCTAAATAATATGCACTCACAATTGAAAATAGAGAGGATTCCTTCTTTGGCCAAAGACACTAAAATTAAAACTTTAGAATATTTAATAATCAAGCTAGGATATGATCCTAGTAATGTAAAATGAGCTGAGGATATGATCAGAAATAATAATGCATATATTCAAGCTCTCAAAAATCATCTTAAACTCCCAACTACAGAGCACCCTTAGGCCAAAGAAATAACAAATTTAGAGATTGATAAAGAGAATCTGTTCAAAATAATAGTTGAACAAAATGTACAAATCCAAAAGATGGAATAAGACATGGAAGCATTGTTGAAGGAAAAAGGAACAATTGGAAGCAGTAGGTACATTAGCACAGCAGGAAGTACATTAAACATCACAAGCATCCACTTTTGGTTCTTCTGAGAAGCTAGTCAAAGCTTTGGGATAATTATCATTAACAAATAAAGAAAATGAAAAGATTGGAGGAAAACAAGATCAAATCAGATAATGCATATTTAGCAGAATTGCAAAATAATTTCAAACTGGCCCAGCAAATTCAAAAGTATGAAAATCAATCTCTAATATATGAAATGTTGGCAGAGGCCAAGAAAAGTATATGGCATAATATAAGTGCAAATATCAATAATTTTTGGTCATCATTTCATATCATATTTGAGCAGGAGGAGCTAGTGCAAAATTTCAAAGAAGAAATTGAGCATACCAAAGTTGATATTGAGCACAAGCCAACAGAAGCACATAGGATTATAAAAATGTTGAACTCCAAAAATAAATATGAGCTTGAATAACTCAATATTTGAGATAGAACAGAGACAATGATGGAAGTCAAAAGAGTGTTGACAAATAAATATCTTATGGTGCAATTGGAGAACAAGTGCAAAGAATTAGAGTTTTAGGATAGAATATTTAACAGAAATTTTTCTTTATTGCAAGAAAAGGGTCTTCCAATTGTAAGAGCTTATAATGGAAAATTGATTCCATTAGAAAATTATCAAAAACAATTATGGAATATAGTTGCAGATACATCCAAATTTGATAAATTAAGAGGAACAATAAGTGGGGAAGTTTTCATGGAGGACTGCAATATACTCTCCATATTCAGCATGAAATTCATCATTTATTTCTCAATAAGCCAACTTTCCAAGCTTACACAGAAGTAGATGAAAGATTTTGAAGCATGGTAATTTTTTCCATTCCAAGTGAAGGGAGATGGGATAAGTTACTGGAGTTGATTGCAAAAAGAAAAATGGAAATCCTACAATTTTGAAAACATACAACATGAGTAGAAAAGTAGCTACAGTCAACAACAACTTTCCTCCAAAGTTTCAACAGAACAGCTGAATTTGTCCAAAATTCCTATTTTTTAGTTATGTTTCAAAAATATCTATATATTTGTTAGATATTATTTTGTAATCAATTCCTTTTTGGAATCCAAAGTTAGTTCAATAGAAAGTCTATAAATATTTTGTAATAATACTTAGAACGTGTTGGATACTGAAAAAGAGAAGACTTTTTTTATTGTAATTTGTGAACTTTACTTGAATTAATCAATGTCAGAAATATAGAGGCAGTTTTGTTCGAGGATTCTTGTGTCAAACAAATGGTGATGTTTCCCCACGCTAATTTGTTCTTCTTTCTAAGTTTTCACATGGATTTCCTTTCATGATTATTGCAAGAAGATAAAGAGTTGAATTTACTTCTTGCACTCTGCTCTAGCTTATTTAAAAAAATATAAATGTTTTCTTCTTAGATTAAATACAAAATTCATTTAAGTATGCTTTGTATTTAATTGATCATTTGTTTCTTCATCTCATCCACACCATAAAATACCTTAAGATCCAAGAGTTTTCCTACCTCGCCCTGTTTTAGTTACTCTATTATTTTTTCATTTATTATCGAGAAATTTAATGAATCCATGCCCAATGGACTTTTCCTTCATTTAAAAAAAAAAAAAAAAAAAAAAAAAAAAAAAAAAAATCTATCTTACACTCTAACATCTAGCCTAAAATCCTAAAAGCAGAAATTATATCATTCAGAGAGAACCCTCTCTAAAGTTGGAAGGGCTAGATCCCAACTTTAAAAGTGGTTTGTGGTTACCTTTGTAATTTTCCTCCTCAGCCTGGGAAAAACATGGAGTGTTAACAATATGGCGACCATACTGGGGAACACTTCAAAAACAAAATATTTCCCTAGTAGATATTGATCTTGGAGTCTTAAAGTTATTTCATGTGGGTTACAATGTAGTAGAAGCTATTAGGCTAAATTTTCCACCCAAAATTTGTATATATACTCATTTTTAAATAATTTCTTTGAAGATCTGGCATCCAGAAAGATCTACACCAGATCCCACCCAGATCCTAATCCTCCTAAAGTTGTAAGTTATCCTGAGAGGTTGACTAGAAAAAATATATTTGTTGAAATTAAAGCAAGTAATAATATATTTCCAAGAACTAATTCACTTCCAGAAAGCCTTATAACAGTTGAGGATATTGAGTTTGACTTACCTTTTGAGCATAGTCTTTTCAGGACCAAATCAGAAATATTTTTCCCTGAAAAAATTGTATATGAGACCAAATTAAGACCATATATCTCAGTACAAAAGCTTGTGATATCACAATATGATAAGAACATATTACATCAATTTTAAAAGATTGAAAATTTGGTAGCTAAACTAAATTAAATTGTTGAAGAATCATTCATAAATCAGCCCTCTCCTGTTAATTATCCTTCTTCATCATTCACCTTTCCTTTGATTTCACCTTATTCTGTTGTTCATACTTCATCAGTGGTTCATACTCCTTCTACACTAGCTCAATATATCACAAATCCACCACCTTTATTACCCCCAGCATCAGACTCTATTCTAATTTCATTTTCTCCTTATATTCCAATTATGGTAGCCCGGTAAGCTCCTTCGGTTTTGCAACAACCACTCAATTCTATGCCACTGAATTATGCACAATGTATACCCCAATTTGATGGCATTGGATCCATTACAGCCCAACAATACATTGATAAGATGAATAATTTTGCATACCTAGAATAGGTTGATGATGATGATGTTCAAGTAAGGTTGTTTGCTCAAATTTTTGCAGGTGAGGTGAGAAAATGGTATAAAGGATTGGCAGTAGGACGTATTGCTATTTTATAGAAATTTCATCAAGTTTTCCTTTCTTGTTGGGAGGTAAAAATGAATCCAATTCAGATTCTTGTAGAGTATGAAGGTTTAAAAAGAGCCCCAGGGGAATTTTTTCAAGATTATTCAGATAGATTCAATAACCTTTACGATGACATTCCAGCAGAGATAAAACCTCCTCCAGGGTTGGATTTACTTCGATATCCAGATGGTTTTGATGCATATATGGCATACCAGTTGAGAGAAATAAATCTAGCTACCCTAGAGGAAATGCAAAGAAATTTTGTTAGTGTAGAGGCCAATTTACTAGCCTAGAAAGCTAAGTTAAGAACTGCGAATCTTGTGACTGTTAAAGAAGAGTCTTCTTCGTCATCAGATGTAAAATTTGAAACTCTAGTTAAAACTATGGAGAGTATGAACTTCAAATATAGGATTGTACCAAGAGAACCACAGGGAGATCCACAAGTTGTAAATCCAAATTTCAGAAGGAAACAACCCCAAATCAAGCAAAGGGACCTTATGTTGGGAAAAATGCTGAGAGGGGGGGGGTGAATCAGTATTTAGGGCTGAACAATTTTTCTTTTCTTTCACTCAAAACCATATGTTACAGTACTGCATCCAACATGTATGTCCAGATATCTTATTATGTCTTTACTTAGAGCATTGCATCAGATAAGCATTAAGCATGAACAGAAATAACAGAACAAACCATCAAACGTAAACAACACATATGGACACCAGGATTTAAAGTGGAAACCCAATTCGGGAGAAAACCACCGCTGTTGTAATCTCAGTCTTCAATATTTATTATAGAGAAAACTTCTTACAATATATGCTGGTGCAGACTTATACCAGCACGTAGGCACCCACCTGCAGAAATCTACAACCTTCTCTCGTTTACCAGCCTCTCCTGGAAGGGAGCTACTACCCCCTGCTCTCGTTTACCAGCTACCACTGGAAGGGAGCTACAACCCCTTCTCTGAAGGCTTCGACCCTCAGCACCACTGCAGACCATGTTTCATCAATTTTCATATTGGATCCATCAGTTTCCATACGACATATCTTGTCGGTCACCAGATTTATTTATTTTCTGTATACTCAACCAGTTCTTCACGATTTCGTCCGTTATTCACACCAAAGATTCATCATCGTCAGATCATTATATTCATGGGTGCATCGTAGTTTCAGATTTATCGGTTAAGAACAGAGCTCGCCCATATAGATATTCTTTTTGGAGAAATTTTATTCACAACCCTTACAATGCCCGTCGTTATCTATTTTTTCTTCTCCTTATATAGTTTTGCCTTTATTAAAACCATGAGTCAAAACCACGAACCGCTAATGGTATTCCTTTTAGTTTATCCCACGGGGCCTATTTTTTTTATCTCTTTTTAATTTTATTTATCAATTTTAAAGAAATTGACAAATAAATATATTTACAACTTTTGAATTCCCAAGCCTTATGTCTAAAGATTAACCCTTTGTATTTTATAGAAATATCCAACGCTTCTAAATAAATTAATCTTCCGATAGACCTTTGACCCCGGGCCCACATACATAGTCAATAGCCAATCCAATATGCCCATCGTACCACAGTAAACTTCACGCAAGTCCAGCGTTCGATCACCGTTAGATTAGCAAGCTTCCAGATCAACGGCATATATACATATCGCTTGACCTCCAATGCCGAACGTTAACGTGCGATGGTCTGTCGTACTTGTGTTAAACTTCGCGCATCTTCAACAAATGACGATCGTCCGATGACCCCTTCCTAGATCAACGACGCTCAACAATATCGCTGGGCGTCCTGGGTCGAACTATAACGCGCGATGGCGCATAGTGAAAAGCGGTTTTGTAAAATCGTACAGGGACGTGTGTCGTCCGTTCTATGGAATCGCTCTCCACCTCTTGAATACCACTTGCCCGTTGAAAACGGTGCGATAAAAACCATAAACCGCCTTCACTGTTCCTCCTTCGTGGTTCACCCTTCGCTCAAGGTTCCGTTCATGATTCCAAAGAGTTAGTCTGGGTTTGTGCTATAGCTCTGGTCTATTTTTGGTAGGATTTCCAATAATCAACAAAAAAATGTAGTTCTCTTCCAACGGGATTTCCTTACAAACATTAACTCGTTACAATTCAATGTCATTCTTCAATTCTGCTATGATATATATAACATATCAACCTTCCATTTCGGAGTTCTATCCTGTCACAGTTCTGCTTCCACCTGTACATTCAAAAACATCATATCTCTGCCACCAATAAGTTTTTCAATGGATACACTGAATGCCTTGAGAGCCCCTCATATATTCAACCAAGTAGTTCCACGACTGCAAATATCAAACTAAGCCAATTCTTCATTACAAGAAGGTCTCATCCTGGAATTCGAATCCTACCACCATGATTCCTCAACAGGGTTTCCTTTTTAACTCCATACGCAGAGACTCATACAGAGGTTCAGGTGATTCCACAGTTCTTTATTAACATATACAAATCTTGGCCAGATATTCAATTTATCCTTCAATCTATTACCTTGTCTCTTTTTCCTTATGGATAGTTTAGGTGCTACTCCTGTCTTTTCCAATTCCTTTGCCATCAATGACAACATTTCCAACACCTTAGAAACCCAGCAGATCAACAACAAATTAGGCCACCTTTTCGGGAAAATTATGCCGAAGAAGAACATGAGATAGTGGAAGAACAGGAAGAAAATTAGATGAATATTTTTGTGTATGGGGAAACAGATGATATTTTCTTAACAAAAGAGGAGCAAGACTTGTTTTTGTTATCACAACCAGAATTCGTTCCTGCAGAATCTGAATATTATAAAAAGGGTTATTAAAATTCCATTATGGAATTTCATAAAAAATATAATCTCAGAAATAGCAAAATTGTAGCAAATCCTCCTAATAACATCCAAACAGATACTCCTTCTAAAATTCAAGCAAAGGTTGATCCTCCAAAGGAATTCCCTCAAAGGCAAGATACATATGTGAAAGAGGTAGAAAAAGCTCAACCTTCTTTTAATCTTGAAAATGAGTTTTCCAAGGTGAAAATTTATGTTCTGTTGACAGAATTAATGAAAAAATATGTGTATAGAAATCAAATCATAAAGGAACTAAAGATAGAATAAGGAACAAATACTATCAATGTAAGTGATGACCAGCCTAGATTTCTGTTTGGACCAGAAGTTGAGGGAATTTCACAAGATGGTAAATGGTGCCTCCATTTTATGTTAGTCTTAACATACATTATTTCATTTTGCATAATGACATGTTGGATTCAGGAGCTTCACATAATATCATGCCAAAGGTGATTATGGAAAAACTTGGATTGGATATAACCATACCATATAAATACCTTTTCTCTTTTTATTCAAGTAGGGTAAGATGTGTTGGAAATATGATGCAGAGTGTTGTCCTTGATGGCAACCCACTGAATGGAGATGAAGACATGCGACTGTTGACATGTGTTGTCCTTGATGGCAATCCACCTGATGAAGTTATTCTTGACTTGATGGACTTGGTAAATGATGTAAATCTGATGTTTGTTGACAATATGATGCCTGAGTGTTGTCCTTGAAAAGCAACCCACTTGATGAAGATGATGACAACTTACTTGATGAAGTTGTACTTGAGAGAATATGTTCCCGATGAAGAAAATATGATGTTTCTACAGTGTGTACAGAAGGCAATGAAGAAAGGAATTCAGAATGTGCTCAAAATATGATGAAAAGAGTATGTTTCTTTGTATACGCGGATTTGCATAGGGGAAGTCGCGTATGCACGCGGAAAATAACGTGCCAAGTCGCGTATGGGAAAAAGCGCTCAAAAAGTGCAAAACCAAGGGTAACCACCATGGTATTGACCCATTGTATTGGGTAATGATCCGCCTAATTGACCCCGTCCAGGTAGTTTTTGGCTCATGGTATTGTTTTGGCCCATGGTATTGAAAAAGGGGCTCATGGTATTGAAAAAGGATAAACCTATATAAAGAGATGAAATTCATTATGCAAATCATGAGTGTGGGTGCAAGATGTCTGAGCTTGAATGAATACTTCTCTCTGAAGTAGATCTGAATGAAAAGGGTTACACTTGAATGATAAATCTGAATGTATGATGCACCAATGATGAAGAAGGGGATCTAGATCTGAATTTCTCTTGTATTTGCTAGATCTGATTATGGAAGGCTTAGATCTGTGATGAGGCGAGCATCTAGGCGAACATCTGTCTGAAGCAAAAGGGTAGATCTGAACTGAATATCTGATCTGATGAAGTATGCTGCTTTGTAATGATTGAAGATCTATACGCTACTTCGCCGCGGAGGAAGCGCGTATATACGCAGCTTCAGCGAAGCGAAAGCGCGTATGCGCAATAAAATATACACTGAGGTATACGCTGGTTTGTGTGGACGGAAGCGCGTATATACGCGACATCAGTGAAGTAAAAGCGCGTATGCAAACTAGGGTTTGCTGAAGCAAGGGTATGAAATATCTGATCTGTTCTGCTGTGTTTCTGCTATCTGATCTGTGTTGATATGTATCAGTTGATGATGTATGGTTGTGCTTAAAAGTATGGAAAGGGTTCGGTCTGGAAATATGATGAATTGTGGCCTGCAAGTTGTGTTCTATTGAAGTGGTTGGATCCAGTGTGAAAATTGATGAAACGTGGTCCAAGGTGGTGTTGAGGGTTGTAGCCTTCAGTCAGGGGGTTGTAGCTCCCTTCCAGGAGAGGCTGGTAAACGAGATCAGGGGGTCGTAGCTCCCTTCCAGGAGAGGCTGGTAAACGAGTCATGGGGTTGGAGCTCCCTTCCAGGAGAGGCTGGTAAACGAGCGCAGGTGGGTGCCTGCGTGCTGGTAGAGTCTGCACCAGCACATATGTTGTAAGATGTTTTCTCTATAATAAAATATTGAAGGCTGAGCAACTGCAGCGGTGGTTTTCTCCCGACTTGGGTTTCCACCTAAAAATCCCGGTGTTCATGTGTGATGCTTTGTGTGATGGTTTATTCTGTTCTTACTGCACATGTTTACTGTTTATAGAACATCTAATGGATGAATGATGGAATGATATAAGTGAAGAACTAATGGCATAATTAGATCTCTGTGTATACGCTAGTTTTATGAAGGATATCCGCGTGTATACTCCAGTTGGCTTCAGAAAAGTAGCGTATGGGTTTTAGAGCATGAAAAAGTAAAAAGCTTTGAATATGCAGTAAATACTGATTCACCCCCCCCTCTCAGTATTTTTCCCAACAATTGGTATCAAAGCGTGGTCCTTCTGCAGAAGCTTGATCGCTTGAAGGAGATCCGTCGCAATGGGAAGTCAAGAAGGAGTAATGTCTATAAAGCCACCTCTATTCAATGGAAGCAATATGATATTCTGGAAGGTACGTACAAAATCATATCTGCAAAGTCTTGGTGCAGATGTATGGGCAATCGTGGAAGAAGGTTATCAATACCCGGCAAGTATTCCTACTGATGCAGCTGAAAGAAAGAAGTATGAAATCAATGCCAAAGCAGTGAATGTCTTATTGGGAAGCATGTCCGAATCAGAATTTGCTAAAGTGATGCAACTACATTCGGCAAAAGACATATGGGACAAAATCATTCTAAGCTATGAAGGAGACACAAAGGTAAAAAGTGCAAAACTCCAAACTCTTAGAATTGAATATGAAAAATTGAAGATGCATAGTGATGAGAGTGTTGCCAGTTTCTTTCTTCGTCTGGATGATATCGTAAATCGAATGAGAAATTTGGGTGAAACCATAACTGATACTACCCTGGTGGAAAAGGTCTTAAGATCATTGACTTCAAAATTTGACTCTAAAGTTTCAGCTATTGAAGAAAGGCAAGATCTGCAAACTCTTACTATTGTTCAATTACATGGTACTCTGACTGCTTTTGAAATGAGACAAGGAGGCCCTTCTCAAATAAGAGAAGCTGCTTTTAAGGCATCTACAAAAGGAAAGGAAAAGGAAGTTGTCAAAGAATCTAGCTATATATCCGATGAAGAAGAAGCGAATTTCGTGAGAAAGCTCCAACTAGGTACTAGAAGATTCAAAGGTAAGCTTCCCTTCAAATGTTTTGAGTGTGGAAAAGTTGGTCACTATGCTGCTAAATGTCCTTATAGAGAAAAACATGGTAAAGGGAATCAATTTGAAAAGAGAAAGAGTTATTATGCAAAAGAAGATAATGATGAAGTGTCCAGTGAAGATGAAGAAGATTCTGACCAAGATCTGAAAGTGCTCATGGCTAAGAAGCAAAAGAAGAAGGCTACTCAAAACAAGGAGATACCTCAGAAATCATGTATAGCAAAAATTGAAGAAGATGAAACAGATTCTGACGAAGATCTACAAGCACTCATGGCAAAGAAGAAAAAGGAGAAGGCCACTTGTAATACTCTTCTTTATGCAAACAATAGTAAAGATAGTGAAAGTAAAGTTGTGGATCTAGAAGAAGCTCTCAAGATTAAAGTTGAAGAACTACAAAGTTCATACAATAAGCAAGAAACCATCTACAAAGAGATGATCTCACAAATGAAAGATCAAATAGAAATGTTGAGTGGACAAGTGGACAAGTATCAAAGGTTTCATACTTATGCATCCAATCGAATTAAAGATCTAGAAGCAGATCTTGAAAAATCAAGCAAGAAGAATGAAGGACTTGAAGCTGCTATCATCTTTCTGCAAGCAGAGCTAGAAGCATCAAGTAAGGAAAATGAGGAACCTCTACAATCCTTTGAAAAGGAAGGCCTTGAAGCAGAAATCATCTCTCTCAAAGAAGATCTGGAAAAATCAAATAAGAAGAATGAAGAGCTGCAACAAACATGTGAAGAAAACGAAAATTGTTTGAAAGAAGAGATTCTAAATCTGAAGGATCAAGTAGAAGATGGAAGAAGGAAAGAAGAAAGCATGACAAAGCAATGTCAAGCCTTGGAGGTTGAGGTAAACATTCTCAAAGGTAAATTAGAAGAAAAGGTTAAACTTTTGAGGTTTCATGATAGTACTAATATTTTGGACAATATTCTGAGTAATCAAAGGTCTCCTGGTATCAAACTTGGTCTTGGTTTCCATGAAACTGTTAAAGGAGAATCTAGCTCACAAGGAAGTGCAAAAAATCCAGAGGGCGTCAATGCAAAACCTGATGTGTTGAAAGAAACAAAAGATCAACCAACAATCATGAATTCTCAAAGGAATTCATTCAAGAACGTTGAATGTTTTAAATGTCATAATTATGGGCATGTTGCAGCAAATTGCAGGAGCAGATCATTTCAGCCACAAACAAATAGGTTCTACGCAGAAAGGTACTCTAGTTTCTTCAGAGGATATTGTTTCTCATGCAACAAGTATGGTCACAAAGCTGGTGATTGTAATAGAAGAAAGAATAGAAAAGCTCATTATGATTCTTATGTTTATTTCTCTGGTCACATGAGATGTTATGCTTGTAACAAGTATGGACATGTAGAAAAAGAATGCAGGATGAACAGATCTGGGAAAGTGGACAATTTTCAGCACACAGTTGGAAAGCTCAAGAAAATTTGGAAAAAGAAGGAGGACCGACCAGAAACGTAGGGAATTCAGACCCTACTGCAGTCATCCGCTTCTGGAAGCTTACTTCTCTGATTGACTGCAGGAATGATGTGGGATACATTATGAGATTTAGTAATGTATCGTCACAAGGGGAGCAATGCATGATGACTCTCATGGTTGATTTGATTATTCTGGTTATGTTTACTTCTGAAAGCGCATCTGATGTGAAAAGGACAGGTACAGGAGGTACAAGCTCAGGAGGAAATGAAGGAAGATGAAAATTTTCTATGCTTCACTTTCCATACGCGGGTTACATTAACCAAAGTCGCGTATACACGCGAGTTCCAGCAGACACAGTCGCGTATGCATTGATGATAAGAAAATTTATCTGATAGCTGAAGATCTGGAGCAGAGGCTCAGGGGGAGCATCAGTCTGACTGTTAATAACTGTATTATTGACTCTGTATCAGCTTAATTCCTCAGTTCTAAATAATGATGATATGATACTTGATGCCTTGTGTTGAAGATTATGAATGAGTCTTGTTTACTTTTGGATGATGAGATTGAAAGTCTTATAATTCAGAGATGAGGTCAGATCATGCAGAGATTGTTACTGATGACTCGCTGTTGAAGGTGCTTCAGATTGCAAGCCAAGGAAGAGCATTGGTTTAGGGGGAGTAGCAGGTTGAATACTAATGATTGCATTGTTGGCAATATGATTGCTTATTCTTTGGTCTTTGTGATACTCATACTCAAATGATGTTGGACCACATGGATGATTGCTTGACACTTATGTGAAGATGCTGCTCTGGTATGGAAAGAATGTATTGATGCTGCAACGAATCTGAAGACTTGGATACTAATGTGCTTATGCTACCACCATTGGATGACGCTTGAAGACACAACTAAATTGTTCTATCTATCTGCAGTCCAGGGAAGCATTCAAATGTCTCAGAAAGAAGCTGAACACTGTCTTTGCCTTACAAAGAATCAGATCTGGTTGAAATTTAGAAGATGTCTTGGGATACGCGGGTTTCCTGAAACACAGTCGCGTATATACGTGAGTTCCTGCACAGAAAACCGCGCATGACTAATTGATGACAATTTTTGGTTGGTTCAGCATTCTTCAGCACAGCTGCAGTGCTGTCTGGTATCTCTGATACTGTTTGGTATCTCTGGGGGTGTTCCAGTTCTCATAAATCTGTTTTGATGAAGATGCCTTGATGATTTGTTGGTGAAAATGTTCAGGATGCACAAACTAAGGGGGAGCCTTAGTCATATGAAAAGGATGCATGGATGCACAGATTCAGGGGGAGCATTAGTTTTGCTGAGTATAATGCATTGTTGGCATTATGGTGGTTCTGATATATGATCTCTCTTGAGGTCTTTTTGGTATTAATTATGAAAATTCATATTTGTACTTTGATGAAAAGGTCTGGTTGAGACCCATGTTGTAAAATTGTAATATTCAGTCATGTAAGGACTTGTCAATTTTGTAAACCCACTTGGTTGGGTAGTTGAGTCTCATATGTAAATCCACTTGGATGGATAATTGATGTAAGTATGAGTATTTGGTGATAGGAAGTTCATAGAGTCGCGTACTTCATTGACAAATATGTTTGAAGATTCAGCATGAACTCAGGGGGAGTTTGGCCACTTCAGCACATATCAGATCTACAGAATGTTTCTTCCACATGAGGAGAAAAGGGGGAGAGTGTTGGTTTTTGATCCGCCCTTTGCCCTTGATGTCAAAGGGGGAGAGTGACATGGTGTTTGAATGAAGAGAAGATAATGATGTCAAATGATTGGGAGAGTGACATATTTGGGAGAGTGACATATTTGGAGAGTGACATGGTATCTATCTGCTGTGGTAACCAAACACCATCGTGGTTGCCATCAAGTCCAAAGGGGGAGATTGTTGGAAATATGATGCAGAGTGTTGTCCTTGATGGCAACCCATTGAATGAAGATGAAGACATGCGACTGTTGACATGTGTTGTCCTTGATGGAAATCCACCTGATGAAGTTATTCTTGACTTGATGGACTTGGTAAATGATGTAAATCTGATGTTTGTTGACAATATGATGCTGAGTGTTGTCCTTGAAAAGCAACCCACTTGATGAAGATGATGACAACTTACTTGATGAAGTTGTGCTTGAGAGAATATGTTCCTGATGAAGAAAATATGATGTTTCTACAGTGTGTACAAAAGGCAATAAAGAAAGGAATTCAGAAGTGCTCAAAATATGATGAAAAGAGTATGTCTCTTTGTATACGCGGATTGGCCTAGGGGTAGTCGCGTATGCACACGGAAAGGAACGTTCCAAGTCGCGTATGGGCTAAAGCGCTCAAAAAGTGCAAAACCAAGGGAACCACCATGGTATTGACCCATTGTATTGGGTAATGATCCGCCTAATTGACCCCGTCCAGGTAGTTTTGGACTCATGGTATTGTTTTGGCCCATGGTATTGAAAAAGGGGCTCATGGTATTGAAAAAGGATAAACCTATATAAGGAGAAGAAATTCATTGTGCAAATCATATGAGGGTGCAAGATGTCCGAGGCTTGAATGAATACTTTCTCCGAAGTAGATCCTAATGGAAAGGGTTACACTTGAATGATAACCGAATGTATGATGCACCAATGATGAAGAAGGGATCTAGATCTGAAATGCACTTGTATTTGCTAGATCTGTTTATGGAATGATTAGATCTGAGATGAGGCGAACATCTGTCTGAAGTAAAGGGTAAAAATCTGTGTGATGTATCTGTTCTGAAGAATTGCAATGACCTAAATATCTGAAGAACCATACGCTTGTTTACCGCAGAGGAAGCGCGTATATACGCGGCTTCACTGAAGAGAAAGCGCGTATGCGCAATAAAATACATACCGAAGTACGCCGGTTTGTGTGACTAAGCGTGTATACACGCGACATCGATGAAGTAACAGACAGCAGAAAGCTAGGAAGGTACAGACAAGGTTAAATATCTCATCTGCTTCCGCCGTGTTTCTGCCATTCGATTCGTATTGATATGTATCTGCTATGATGTATGTGTCAAAAAGTATGGTAAGGGTCCAGTCTGGAAGTATGATGAAATGTGGCCTGCAAGTGGTGTTCTATTGAAGTTGTTGTATCCAGTGTGAAAATTGATGAAACGTGGTCCATAGAGGTGCTGAGGGTTGTAGCCTTCAGTCAGGGGGTCGTAGCTCCCTTCCAGGTGAGGCTGGTAAACGAGATCAGGGGGTCGTAGCTCCCTTCCAGAAGAGGCTGGTAAACGAGTCAGGGGGTTGGAGCTCCCTTCCAGGAGAGGCTGGTAAACGAGCGCAGGTGGGTGCCTGCGTGCTGGTCAAGTCTGCGTCAGCACATATGTTGTAAGATGTTTTCTCTATAATAAAATATTGAAGGCTGAGCAACTGCAGCGGTGGTTTTCTCCCGACTTGGGTTTCCACCTAAAAATCCTGGTGTTCATGTGTGATGCTTTGTGTGATGGTTTATTCTGTTCTTACCGCACATGTTTACTGTTTATAGAACATCTAATGAATGAATGATGGAATGATATAAGTGAAGAACTAATGGCATAATTAGATCTCTGTGTATACGCGAGTTTTATGAAGGATATCCGCGTGTATACGCTACTTGTCTTCAGCAAAGTAGCGTATGGGTTTTAAGGAATGAAAAAGTAAAAAAAGTTTTGAATATAAAATACCGATTCACCCCCCCCCCTCTCCTTATTTTTCCAACAAGAATTTTTAGGAATTATCAAAAATTTATGTGTAACCCTTGCTCAAATCTGAACAAAAAGTATAGCAATGGATGTTTTCATGGTCGATATATCTCCAAAATATGGAATGATCTTATCGAGGTCTTGGGGAGCAAAGCCGCAAGGCACATTGCAAATGGACATGACATGTGCAACCATTCCTGTTTTTGGACAACAAAGGAGATTGTATAGGGAGACCCTTATGAAATACATGGTAAGCAACCCAGATAAGCCTAATAATTATCCAATATATTATGTATAATCATATATGGATTCCTTCATTTTACATCATGATATATGTTTACAATAATAAGTTCAAGATATGGATAATAAATCTGACAAGGAAAGGGATGAAAATTTAAAGGATAAAATAGATATGGAAGATGATGAAGATGGTCTATGGAATATGGATTTTGATGGGGTAGTAAGTAAAGAAGGAGCAGGAGCTGGTATATGGATTTCAAACACAAAGATAGGTAAATCATAAAAGCATTCCTATAAGCTTTCTTTTCAATGTACAAATAATGTTGTTGATTATGAGGCTTTGATATTTGGGTTAAAGTTGTTGAAGAGATCAGGAGCTAAAATAATTTCGGTCCATGGAGATTCAAAACTCATTATTAAACATATCAAAGGTAAATATTCGGCTAAAGATCCTAGGATGAGGGCATACATGAATGATGTTCTGGATTTTTTGCAGTGTTTTCTAGAGTAACAGTTGTATTTGATTCCCAGAGATCAGAATGTGTTTACTGATGCATTGGAAACTTCAACAAGTACATGTAAGGTGCCTTTCTGATTCAAAAAAAAAAATCTTAAAATTGAGGTAAAACATAGGCCTGTTGTCCCTAATAACATTATATATTGGCAAGTGTTTAACAATGACAAAAAATTAAATAATTTTTTGCAAGGAAAGGAAGAGTTTGAAAATCTCCATATTGATGGGGAGAGTAATATTGATGATGATAGAGGAGAAACTCAGCTAAATTAGATCAATGGAGAGTCCGATAAAAATGAAACTGATCTTGAAATTCTACAGTTAAAGGATAATGTCATTCCTAGAGGTTTGGTTCCATTAAAGGAGTTATTTGATTTTATTGATATGGCTCGCAAGCCCAAAATAGAGCCAAGTGGATATGAAGTTGAGGACTGTAATATAGGAACTAAAGAAAATCCACAGATTGTAAAACTTTCTAAGTCTTTACCTCCAAAAGAAAAACATAAATACATAGAACTGCTGAAAGAATATTCTGATGTTTTTGCATGGGGATATGAGGATCTAAATGTCTATGATAAAGGTATTATTCAACATACTATTCCTGTCAGAGAAGAAAAAAATCATTTCAAGCAAAAAATGAGAAGAGTAAATCCTGTTTTATTGCCCTTAATCGAGAAAGAGGTTAAATTTTTTTTTGATGCTAAAATTATTGTGCCTCTCAGATTTTATAAATGGTTATCCAATCTAGTAACGACATGGAAGAAAACTGGAGAAATAAGGTTATGTGTAGACTTCCACAACCTTTACGAATTTTCCCTTAAAGATAACTACCCCTTTCCAAAGATGTACCATATTTTACAACGAGTAGTTGGTTCCAACAAAATTTGATTGTTTGATGGTTTCTCAGGGTACAACCAGGTTTTAGTGCATCCAGATGATCAAGAAAAACCAACTTTCACAATGCCATGGGGAACATTTATGTATGTAAAGATGGATTTTGGACTTATGAATGCAAGGGAAACATTTCAGAGAGAAATGGAAATTGCTTTTGTAGATGAGAAGGATAGGTTCATTGTAATTTACCTTGACAATATAACAATATTTTCTAAGTTGATTGAAGATCATCTGCAATACTTGATTTTTTTTTTTTTGAAAAATGCAGAAAATATGGTATTTCCTTGAATCCCAAAAAGTCTCTATTTGGGCTTGAAGAATATAAGTTGATAGGTCATATTATTTCCAAAGATGGAATCTGAATAGACCCAAGTAGAATCGAAGCTATACAAAAAGTAGACATCTCAAGAAACAAAAAGGAAGTGCAGTCCTTCCTTGGTAGAATTAATTTTCTAAGAAGGTTTATTCCAAACTTGGATGAAATTTTGAGAGATATTACTAATATGTTGAGAAAGGATAGTGAGATAAAATGGTATGTTGAAGCAAAAAGATCATTCAGTGAGGTAAATTCAAGCTTTACATATGCTCCTGTTTTAGCCAGTCCTAATTATACTAAGGACTTCATTATTTTTTCTTTTGCTTCAAAATGCACTATTGCAGTAGTGATGATGCAGAAAAATAAGGAGGGATATGAGCAGCCCATAGCATTTTTCAGTAGAGGATTAAGAGATGCTGCTTTGAAATATAATATTATGAAAAAAAAATATTTTCCTTTGGAAAAAGCCTTGAAAGATTTCAGAGTATATACTGCATTCTCATATAATTGCTTTTTTTCCCAATGCAGTAGTACGAAAGATCCTTACTCAAAATGATCTAGAAGGAAAGAGAGGAAAGTGGATAGCTGTAATTTTAGAATATGATATTAAGATTAAGCCTACAAAGCTTATTAAGGGTCATGGATTGGCCAAGTTGATGGCAGAATCAAATTTGCATGCATTAGATATAAATTTTATTGCTACTATAGATGGTGAAGAAGAATATATCCAACAGGTATATGAAATTTTTTTCACTTCTCCTTGGTATACAGACATTGTGTATGTTTTACAGAATTTAAAAGCTCCACCAGGTATGACCAAGACTAAAGCAAGATTTATTAACTTAAAGGTTGTCAAATTCTGCATTTTGGATCGAGCTTTATTTTGGAAGGATGCTGGAGGGATTTTATCGAATTTTTTGTTAGAAGATGAAGCTGATAAAATAATGGAAGAATTTCATAAAGGTGACTATGGAGGGCACCTTTTCTGGAAGACTATAACAAATAAAATCTTGAGAGCTGGTTTTTACTGGCATGCTATGTTTATTGATGTACACAAAAGGGTTTCCACTTGTTATCAATGTCAGATTTTTGAGGGAAAGAAGAAGCTCTTACCCTTGCCTTTAAATTATATTTTAGTTGAAGTACCTTTCTAGTAGTGGGGATTGGATTTTATTGGAGAGATTCATCTTAGTTCTTCAGCCCAACACAGGTGGATTCTGACAACCACAAATTACTTCACCAAATGGATAGAAGCAGTTCCAACTAGGAAAGTGATCCGAATTTATGGAGAAACAAAACATAATATACATATAACTATAAATACAAATATGTAGCGGAAATAACACTTCATTTCATTAATATCAAAGAACTGAAATTTGTTTACAAACAGAATGGAAATAAACTAGCTAGGGCGCTGGTAGCTTATCTTTGAGAAGAGATGTGATGACTACAGGCCTCTGAAATTTGTGTTACAATGAGGCTTGAAGGCCTATATATTATTTAGAAACAATAGAAAACCATAAATATCCAAAAACCTAACTATAGGAGATGAAACACGAGACTATGGGCCCCATCAGGGTCAATTGGTACATCAATTTCATGGGGTTGTAACTTTGGCATACTATCTCCGTTTGATGCACATGATACATCATTAGAAAGATCTCTCTGAGGATTAAAAATTTTGACAAAAAATATCGAGTATGGAATATATGTAGTTTCCAAAGGTTTCATGCCCAAAAAACGTTGTTTAGGGCCTCAAAACGGATCTGGAAGTTCAGGACCCGAAAAAACTGTCAAAAATAATAAATTGTGCTATAATTAAGGAAACTGAAAAACTGAAAGAAAAAATGGTGGAGGTCCAAGTGGAATAGGTGGGTGGCCACCAATATCCACCTGGATCATTCCTCCCCCATTAGGAAGCAATGGTCCCCATTGCATTGAGTTCCTCCATGAGATGAGGAAACTTCTGCTGAACTTGGTCCCTGGTGAGCCACTTTCCCTGGTGAAGGAGTTGGCCTGATTTGACAACTCGATATAGATGGATCCTCTATTTTTGAGTGTTCTTGATCTACGTCCATAATCCGACCAGTTGTTTCTTGTTCCATGCAGTTTGGGTTTAAATCTATTGGTTTGATTTGTTCTGCCATGTCGAATGTGTCCAGTAGAGGTGGAAAGTAGGCTGAAGGCAGTCCACATTGAACACTGGATGCAGACCAAGGAATGGTGGTATAATGAGCTTGAAGGAATTGTCCCCTATATCCTTGGTGATGGTCTATGGCCCTTATCGGTGCGGGAGAAGCTTGCGGTGGGGTCCAGCAAGGTGCTCCTTCTGCAAATGTAGCCACACTTTGTTGGCCACCTGGAAGTTGTGTGGCACCCGATGCTGATCATGCCACTGCTTGTACTTAGAATTGGCTCTATCCAATATGTCATGAAATTGTTGGTGGATGAACTGAATGCACTCAATGAAGTTTTTCACCTTGGCAGCTTCAGACTGGACATGAGCCAAATCGACTTGAGTAGATGCAAATGGAATGGCTACATCAATGAGACATAGTGGCTGTAATCCAAAGCCCATTTGAAAGGGGCTGTGGAGGGATAGATTATAGCTATGTTATACATAGGGGAGGCTATCATACCATGTGCGTGGATGATTTGAGTTGTACATGCACAGAATGTGTACGATCATCCTGTTGACGACCTCTGTCTGGCCATCATTTTGGGGATGGAAAGCTGTGGAATTGGTGAGCTTGGTGTCCAGCATTTACTCGAGGCTGGACCAAAATGTACTAAGGAACCTGCTGTCTAGATTTGAGATGATATACTGTGGGATCCAAAAGTGTACCCGCACTCGTTCAAAGAAGAGTTTAGTAATGGCTTCTGCTATGATATTCTTCTTGCAGGCCACCATAATGACCATCTTCGAGAATCTGTCGATGACCACGAAAACACAGTCATTTCCATGCTTAGTATAAGGAAGGTTTGACATTTAATCCATGGAGATGGATTCCCAAGGTTGAATAGGGATAGGCAGTGAAGTATAGAGGCCTTGCTTCTTGATGGTTGGTTTGGAAATGGCGTAGGCAGTGCAGGATCTTATGTACTTTCCGACATCCTGTCGAAGGTTGGCCAACATAAATACTTCTGCAGTACTACCACTATTTTCGCGACCCGATATGCCTAGCGACCTGAATGTAGTGCACTTCCCAAATCATCATGGCACGCCCGCTTGAAGGAACACAAAGGTGTCCTAGGTGACATAACAACGAATCTTGGAGGTGAAAATTTGGAATTTGGTTACCCTCCAAGAGCGTCTTGCATGTGTGGCTGAACTCTATATCACTCTTGTAGAGAAGTGGCCAATAACAAGTCTCGTGCCCACAAATGTGTAGCACGGTGGTTATCTCCACTATCGGTGGTCAGCTGAGGCAATCTACAACATTATTGGTGTTGCCCTTCTTGTACTTGCTGTTCAAATGAAAATATTGCAGATATGTGGACCACTTATGATGGCAATCATTCTACAACTTCCCTTGTGTTTGTATGAACTGCAGGGGTTGGTTGTCTGTGTGGATGATCATTTCCTTACCCAAAATTTAATGCTTCCATTGTCAGCAAGCCTGCACAATGGAATACATCTCTTTTTCATAAGTGGGATACTTCCAGACTGTGTCAGACAATGTCTCACTGTGATATGCCACTGGATGCCCCTATTGAGTAAGAACATCCCCAATAGCATAGTCAGAGGCATATGTCTCGATCTTAATTGAAAGTCTGGTAAAGTGAGCACTGGGGCAGAGCAGAGGCGATGTTACAATTATACGAGCGCCTTAAGATGAGATTCCGACCAAAAGAATTTTTCTTTCGCTCCTCCCTTGGTGACTTGACTCAAGGGCCAAGTGATATGAGAGAATCCCAAGACAAACCTGTGGTAGAAATTAGCAAGACCGAGAAAACCTGCGAAGCTCTGTTAGAGTGGTTGGGGCTGGCCAATCCTGAATTACTTGGATCTCAGTTGGATCCACATGCACCACCCGCTCATCAATAATGTATCCTAGATACTGAACTTGGGTCAAGCCAAAAGTTCACTTCTCCAAATTGGCATAAAAATTGTTTGTTTCAGTGTTTAGAGGACCTCTCGGATGTGGTGGAGGTGCTCTTCCCAAGTCTGGTTGAAGATCAAGATTTCATCCAAGTACAATACTACAAATGAGTTGGTGAATGGTCGAAAGATGTCGTCCATTAGCCTCATGAAGTTTGCAGGATCATTCGTCAACCTGAAAGGCATGACCAACCATTCGAAAAGGCCCTCCTTGGCTTTGAAGCAAGACATCAATACATTGAATGGTTCGATTGGTACTTGGTGATACCCTTAATTCAAGTCGATCTTGCTGAAATATTTCGCCCCTTTGAGTTGGTCAAGAAGGTCATAAATACGTGGGATTTGGTACCTATTCTGGACAGTGATGTTTTTTAGTGCCTAATAGTCAATACAGAGTCTCCAAGTCCCATCCTTCTTTTGCACCAACATGAACGGGCTCCCATAGGGCGATGCAATTGGCTGGATGTGACCTTTCTATAGTAGCTCCTGAATCTGCCTCTTGATTTCACCGTTCTCCATAACAAAGCGCTGATAGATCAATCCATTGGGAAATGACGCACCTGGGGTCAAATCTATGGGGTGCTTGACCTGACAGTGCAGAGGCACCCCTGCGGGTGAGGTGAAGATGTCCCCGTACTCCTGCAAAACCTTGTCCATTTTTTTTTGTCATGCGGAGGAGCCCTGTTTGGAGGTTGTGGCCATAGTATTATTTTTTCCCTGAGGGTGGATCATCATGAATACACATTTCCTGGTTTTGGAAATGATATTACTGCATTTTTTTGCAGTAACCAAAGAGATAGCGATAGGCAGTGGTACCTCTGGTATCCTGTACAACTTATTGCCCAAAGTAACAATAAAAATGCGAGGCTGACACTTATACACAACATGTTGCTTCCACAAGTATGGTTGGCCTAATAATACATCACAAACATCAAGAGGAGAAATGCCACATAATACCTTATCAGTGAAGGGCTTGATGCTGTAGGGAAGGAGACACTACTCGCTTACACGGAGATCTCGTCCTTGGTGAAGCCACCCAATGGTGTACGACTGTGGGTGTACTGTGGTGGGAAAGCCCAACCGCTTCACGACCTCTACTTAAATGAGGTTCTTTTGGCTCCCACTGCTAACAATGAATTGTAGCGGGGAACCCTTTACCCGCATCTGGGAGTGGAAGAGACGCTCCTCCTCCTCTGGATATTTTGGTTCTTCCTTTTGGATCTTCGTGGTGGCAATGGTGATGTTGGATTTTGCATCGATAATTTTATTCCCTTTGTCATTCCCCTTCTTGGGATCTGATTTAGAGTCAGAGCATGCATCTGATTTAGAAGCCTTCATCTTGGCCACCAGTGACTGCTTGGACTGACACTCACTTGTGTTGTGAGTGGAGCTCTTATGGAACTCACACCACTTTCTCATGTCCTTCTTTAGCTTCACGGTGTTGTTCTTTGCTTGTGGCTTTGGCAGATTGTCTTGGGCCTCCATGCCTTGGCTTTGTCCTTTGTTTTGTGGGTTGGGGGAATCTTTCCCTTTCTTTTGATTCGCAGATCCAAAGTATCGCTTCTTCTGTTTAAATTTCAGCTCAATCTTGGCAGCATACCGGTATGTCGTACCAAGCAAGGAGATGTTGAGGAACTCCATTTCCTCCTAAATGTATCTATGTAAAAAACGCGGTACTTCAGCACCAAATGTTTCTCTGAATCTTTGATATCCAACTTTTTGCACAAGGTATGGAACAGATTCGTCAGATCGTGCACCTCTTGATCCCTTTGTTGCCGCATCATAGTCCATTGTATGTACTTGTCATCATAGGTCACCAAAGGATAATATTGTTCCTTGATGGAATCTCAGAAATAATTCCAAGTGGGTACATACGAGAACAGAGAGGGTTCCCCCTCATCCTTTTTCTCACAGTAGGTTTCCCACCAATCCTTTACATGGGGGGTGACTTTGAGGAGTGCAAGAATAATCTTCTCCAGGTCGGAAATGTCAAGAACCGAGAAATATTCTTCTAATAGATTCAACCATCTATATACGACATATGAATTTTTTTGTCCATATAATATGGGAATGTTAAAGTTTAATTGTACCTTAAAAGGGATTGCGCCTCCAGAGTGGCTGTTGGATGAAAATGCGTTTCCAGTGGGCAGTCGTTGAAGGATCTGGGCAAATTTATCCATCATCGTGTTCGTTTATTTTTTGAGGGCCTCCTCGAGCAATATTTTGATAGGATCTCTTACTCCCTCATCTTTCTTTTCATCCCTATGGGTGGACATTGGGGTTTGCAAGGCTGATATTTCAAAGGTTCAACCAAATCGGGCCCTAACTCCTTATACCCCGACCTCATTGTGGACATGCAAAGAAGGATCGAGAAAGAGCAGACCACTCTGATACCACTGATCCAAATTTATGTAGAAACCCAACATAATACACATATAACCATAAATACAAATATGCAACAAAAATAACAATTCATTTCATTAATATCAAAAAACTAAAATTTGTTTACAGACATAATGGAAATAAACTAGCCAGGGAATTGGTAGCTTATCTCTGAGAATAAATGTGTTGCAGGCCTCTAAACCCTGTGTTAAAATGAGTCTCTAAGGCCTATATATTATTGAGAAATAATGGAAAACATTAAACATCCAAAAACCTAACACTAGGAGATGAAACACCAGATTATGGGCCCCGTCGAGGTAAATTGGTACATCAATTTCCCGGGGTCATAACTTTGTCATACTATCTTCATTTGACGCACATGATACATCGTTAGAAAGACTATCCGAGGAATAAAACCGTTGACATAGAATATTGAATCTAGGAAGCAAATATATTCAATGGAGGTTTCATGCCCAAAAAACACCGTTTAGGGCCTCAAAATGGCTCTAGAAGTTCAGGACCCGAAAAACTGCCAAAAATAGTAAATTGTGCTACAATTAAGGAAACTAAAAAAATGAAAGAAAAAATGGTGGGGGTCCAAGTGGAATAGGTGGGTGGGCACCAGTATCCACCTAGATCAACAAGCTATAGACTCAATTATCATTCAATTCATGGAAGGTAATATTATGTCTATATTTGGCTGTCCTCAACAAACCATCTCAGATAATGCTGCTGCTTTTAAATCCAAAAAGATGGTAGATTTATCCAATACATATCATATAGGTATAGGAAAATATGCTGCCTATTATCCTCAAGGAAATGGACTGGAAAAGTCTTCTAACAATATTTTGTTCAATAAAATAAATAAATTATTACAGGAAAATAAGAAGTCTTGGCACAAAAAGTTGATAAATGCTTTACAGTTGATACGGTAAGCACAAAGAAATTAATTGGAATATCACCTTTAGAACTGGTTTATGGAGTAGATGCAAATTTCCATACCTCCCTAGGAATTCCAGTGTTGAAATTATTGCAAAAATTATATGTTTAATCAAATGACGTAAAGAGAAGGATAAACCAAATGGTGCATATACAACAGTCCAAAGAAGAAGTTTACAACAACACACAGATAATTTAGGACAAAATCAAATGGATTCATGACAAGAGAGTGAAAGTAGATGATTTCCAGCTCAATGACATTGTTTTAAAATTGGATGTCTGAAATGAGGAAAAAGGAAAGCATGGAAAGTTTGATAGTTTATGGAAAGGGCCTTATAAGATTGAATCTTTACGGGGAACCAATGCATTTTTGCTGAAGGATCTAATAGGGGAATTACTTGTTGGAGGGCATGTTAATTGTAGATTGTTCAAACATTATTTTTCTTAATTTTTATTTAGTCTCTCAAATCATCATTGTATATATTATTTTATTTTCAGATACTGCAGGTGTGGGTGGATACCATTGGAAATTGGAGCCCAGAGTGAAGACCCTAAGTTTCAAATGACTTGCTACCATATGTAATGATTTTTCAGTTAACAAGGTCATTTTCAGCTAATGAAAAGACTAATAAATACCCAATGGAGAAGGCTACTAATCTACGGTGTTCTTGGCACCTCACATGGAGGATGCCATCCCCATTGGAGCCACTATTAGGGTCCTATAAATATAGTGATCAAGTATGCTTATATAATAATTTATCCCAGTGGGATGTTGTAAATACATTTTTCATTTAAAAGTTGTTTTATACAAAATAAAAGAAAAAATAGAAAAAAAAGAAATAATAGAAAGAAAAAAAGAAAAGAAAAAAGAAAAATTGAAAGAAAAATAAAAATAAAAGGGGAATAAAAATAAATGAAAACAATAATAAAACCCAATAGGGCACACTAGTCCAAATGATGCCAATTTTCTTTTTTTATTAAAGTTTATTTTAAAAATGAAGTGAAATGACACGTTTTGTCATTTTTTAAAAAGAAATTTCACTTTTCAACAGTCGCGATCATCCCCGCCCAAATAAATGGTGGGGGACGATGTTCAAAACCCCCTCGAACCTTCGATACTTAACGAAGGAGGTGGGGGTGTGGGGGGCATGAAAAATGGTTTCCAAACAAATCACTCAGGCTACATGGTGTCTCTGCAATGATTTCAGGGGGTCCCCTCCCGATACTATTTACCGCTCCCACCCTCCCCCCCGAAGACCACCATCTCACTCTCCCTTCCGTCTGTTCCCCTCGCACTATCCATCCATGCCATTTTTCATTCATCCCTCCCTCCATGTCATGTAACCGTTAGAATTTAAATTTCCCGCCAACAATTTTATAGTCGTTGCCCATTAAATAATCTCTCGCCAAAATTTAAACATTTATAAATTCTATGCTCCAAAACGGTTATTATAATCCCATTGATTTCCTTCCAATCCCTTTATAAAATCCCATATCAACCTGTATTATTTACTTTTCTTTTATTTTATCCACACAGGTTCAGATTGAAAAATCTCCAAGCTCGCCAGCGCCTTCTGCAAAGTTTTCCCTTCTGCAACCAGTCACATTACGACCTTGTAAAACTTCTCTTTGAATTTCCTATTAAAATTAAGATGCTTTTGCACAAAGGAAAGGGAAAAACACACGATGAGGATCCTATGGTACCTCTTATTCTTGATTTAAATAGGTCCCCTTTAGTTGATACTCAATATAAGATAACATAAATTCAATGTGTGTTTGATCTGTATGAGCTCCATAATTTGGAAAAACGGAAGTATTTAGACCAAAGTGATGATTTAAATATCTGGGAATAATTTTTATCCAAATTTATCTTTCCTCATACTCATATTTTCCCTGAATTCTCTAAGTGGTGTCATCTCAGGTACCTCCCCATCCAGAAAGCTGTAAATTATCATAACAATGAATTCTTGTTTTCGATAACTCTAGAAAGTATCTGTTAGTCTATTCAAGTAAATCCGCAAGCCTCCTTGCATCCTTTTTCTACTGATGCACTTATGGAGATATAAAAAAAGATTAATTTCCCCCAACGGGCCCATATTTTCGAATGCTTCCTGCCTGTAAACTCTGAATTTCCCAGAACTAGCCCTCCTTATTCTGCCTCTATTTTTCCTAAGATGTCAAGGAAGGTCATCTCTATGGTTACTTTTATTTTAGGTTACCATTTAGACCAGTGGGAAGATGAGGTAGTATTAGGTTTTTTATCAGTATTTGGAGTTGGTCAGATGCCTTCGATTATTTTCAATTATAGTAAGTTCTTATCAGATGTTATACATGAGCATTTTCTTATGTTTAAATCTGAAGGCACATTCAAACACCAACCAATATTAGTATATTTGATGTTATTCTATCAAGAACATAGGTTTAAGTTTCAGTTACAGAATATGGATGATCAGGGAAACCCATTATCAGCCATTCACTGCACTTCTTTAGTTAGAATAAATTCAGAAGAATATTCATTCACTGACTTTGTGGATCAGTTTTTATACACATCCTTGTGTCTACTCAACCATGAAGTTATGATAAGGATTTCACCAAATATCAAGAAATTTCTACATTTGACAGAGTAAGCTAAAGTTGGAGACTGGTATTTATGCCAGAATTATACAAAGATTATAATATATGGGTGTTTGCTTCCTTCCTATATATTGCCAAATTTCGTACCAATGAGAGTATTTTCCCTTGAATATATCAGACAAATGCTTAACATGGACCATTTACACTTTGTGTCAAGAAAAAATAAAGCACAGTTCAAGTTAAAAGTACATGTAGTGCCATACATTGTGAACACTAGAGAAACATACAAGGAAGTGGATGAATTGCTAAAACAAATGAAGTTTAAACTGAGCTTTACATGGTCTTACGACACATTAGGAATAATTTCTAAGCTTAAAGTTGTGTGTAGAAAATTATTCCATATGCACATACACCTAGACCAAAGATATAGCAATATGTTAATCAGGAGTAGTGGACAAAGAACACTTTACAAAAGGATGAAGAAAAAATTGTCAGCCAAACTTCTCTGCAAACTCCTATTCCAAAGGACAGGGAAACCAAAAGAATAAGGGAAAGCATGCCCCCTGTTGTATCTCAAGAAACAATCCCCTGGCTGTGGTAAGGAATCAATGCTTAAGACATTTTATAAATGTATGTCACAATTACCATATCAAATGGCCTTTGTTTAACACCCTTGGAATTCAGTTACTTAATACCCTCAATAATATGATATAATGAAAGCATTCACAATGCCATAAGCTATTGATATTTGAATGGAATGAAAAGAATATCCGTAAGAGAAACTCAAAATGATATGTTGAAAACATAGAATTTGTAATATTCCCAATTAGACATGAGCTAGTTGGAATATTAAATTTTGTTTTGCTATCTTGTTTTATGAATACGTGGACAATGGAGGTCCATAATTCTCCTTAATAATGAATAAATCAATGCCAATGTAAAAGGAAAACATCTTGGCAGCTTAATTAAGCACCCTTAGGTGTGAAAATGGGTTGGAACATCTTGATTGGGTCAACTTTGACCAAATCAACAACACTGTCATGGAGGAGTGGTAATCAATGAGGGACAACACAGCTTTAGATGGAGACACTTTGCATGGAAGTAGGGTCATAAATGAATGGGGCTTAGGGTTTGGAAGCTCATATCTTATAAAAGGAAGAGGATGGCAGCCATATTGATTATGTATTGGTTTATGATATTTCTGAATACATGGTCTATTTAGACATATAACTTTCTTTGGCTATTTAGCTAAGATTGCAAGTGTTGTTTGGCACTGGGTGTTCCTGATCAGGAATCCCACCTCATTCATTTAGTATCTCTTGGAAGAGTCTTGTACTTCACTTCCACTATCAGGCATTTGGCCAAAGCTTCATCTTACATCTACAATGCAGATCCTGTTGAGGGTTGAGTTGTTTTGCAGGTTGCAGTAGTCGAGACCATATTTGGGTCACTTCCGTGCTTATTTTCAGTGGAGAAGGGTTCCTTTCCATTGGGAGGGTAGTAAGGAAGGCCCTTGAGCTTAATTTCAGATCTTGGCAGTAGGCCATATATTTAATTTCCCCTACAGTGCAGTTTCTTTCCATATCTGTGTTATTTTGAAGGAGGAGTTGCTGGGTGGTTTCAGTACACCATTTGGAGAGGAGGTTTGCTAGAGAAGGGATCAAACTTTCATCTAGGAGATCTATTGGAGGAGGCTGAATTATTTCTTATATCAGATCAACCACACTTTCCAGATCTATATGTGGTAGTGGATCTTTAGCGCTAGGGCTTAGATTCTCATCTTGTACATGGTGTTTTACTGAAAACCCTTTGGGGGTTCTTCATTGGAGGTTGTATAGTGTCTAGATATGTATTTGATCTATCTTTTGTGGCATACATTAGCCCATGTTATTTTGTATATTCATTTGTTGTAGCAGTGCCTTTTAAACAACGTTGTAGAAGTCTTCCAGCTCTTTGATATATAGTAGCAGCACCACTTTTGAGGGTTTTTTCCATTGGGGGTGTAACTTTTTTAGACCAATATTTTGGCTAAGGCTTATCCTCCTCAACCTGAGAGGGCTCTCTCAGAAGTTTATGATTTTTGATAAATAAGTAGATGGCTAACTCTAAGGTGAAACAGATAGATGATATAACTGGTTGTAAATCACATTAGAAAACATTCATTGGGCTTATGGAGTCAAGATAAATTCGACAAAAACATCACAGTCTATATAGCATGGAAGTCAAGGCATTTGGAGTTCAAATCAGGGAGTAAAACATATAGAACAGTGAAACACACAGTCAGTTTGTATATGAAGGAAGTTAGAGCATTATGAATGAATTCTAAGTATCATAAACAAACACCATTGTAGATAAAAATATTGAAGAATTCCATTAGAACAATAATGATGAACAAGAACTTCTCATGAATCTTGAGTTGTCTACACAGAACTCTGTATTAAGCTGAAAAAACCCATTACATACAAAACATAGTTTTTTTCTAATAAAAATGTCCAACGCCTTGGATTTCGATCTTATGCTCTTTATAGAACATTTACAGAATAGGATTCCTTCTTCTCCACTAGATACATCGAACTCATATAGTTTGACACCTTTTCTAATCATAAACACGCTATTTATTACAAATTGACAACTATAATCCTAATGAAAAGTCCTATTTCTAATAGGAATAAAACTCTTTAATACCCTTCTAACAACCTTATCTAATATTTATTACATATTTTTCCACCTGCACTCCCATGAAGTCTAATTTGGATGATGATCTTTAACTTGATGTAGCCATGTTGTTGATGATAATGTTCTCCTAAAATATAGGAAACATGTCTTCCTGTTTTTTAGGCCCTTTGATTCCCTTATCTGTTTTGAGCACTTTGACCATTAATGAATCATGTCTACATGTCTCTCGTTGCCAAATATTTACACCATATGTCTTCAATTCTCTAGTTGTGCAGAATCTAAACTTCGAACAATGCCAAAAAGATAAGAATAAACCTGCGCTACGAAAGCAACACAGTTTCGTAGCACTTTTCATAGCGCAGTGTTTAGCTCCCTTTCAAATATGCTTTTTATCTGTTATCTTCAGGGAAGCCTTCATTTTCCATTAACACAATTCCACCAGAAATTTCAAAACAAAATTCACAAAAATTCCCTCAAAATTTGATATGAAAATATGATAAAAGACTGCTTCAGCAGTTTCATAGGATATTTCATCAGATTTGCACTATCTGCGCTACGAAAATTTAAGGGTTTTGGTATTATTTCAAAAACACATCAATATGACCCTGAAAACATAATATTCATCAAAATTTACCTTCATTTTGATCAGAGATTGTCTTGTGGATTTATCATTTTGTTTCACTGCCTTTTTAACCTTTCTTGAGACCTTGTCAATTGTATCTCCAAATCTTCCACCTGTCTTCTCAACCTTCTGTTTCTAGCTATCAAATGAGTGCTGATCACTCTTAAAAAATTTGCCTCCTTAATGGCTGGGACTGTCCATGTGAAGAATTGTTCTTCACTGCTTGGTATTTCTGATTTGGAGACTATTTGACCTTCCCAAACAACTTTCATCTTCTTAAACTTTGTTTTCTCAATGACATGTTTTCTGGCTCTTTTCTTCAACTTAGAAATCTCATGGTTTGCTGATATTAACTTCTCCTCCAGGATTTTATATTTGGTCATTTCTTCTTGTGCTACGATTACTCTGTTTTCTGCATGCTCTGCCACAGGTGAGGAAAGATCAGCTATCTCTTCAAGAACAATAGTTGCTTTATTGGTTTCTTCAACTTCCGCATTAAGTTCCTTGAGCCTTTTAGAATGTCTAGTTATAGGCTTCCTAGCTTGGAAAAAAAATGTTGCATCTTCACCCTTAAACTACAGCTTCTTTGCTGATTTCACCTTTTTCTTTTTGCTTTCATTTATTCCTAGGAAATCAACTTCCACTATAGGTGATTCTTCTATGTCTATTGCATGCAATATTTCATCCAAGTTTCCTTTCAATCTTAGGCTGTCATTTGATCTTGAAGCTACTGTCTTTCCTTTTGATGTTGCAGCTTGAATCCTTGTAATTCTCTGAGCTACTTGCTTACCAGTTGTTTGTTTTTGTTTAGCTTCCTTAGTACTTTGTAATCCTTGTTTTGCAGGTGAAGGAGTTTCTGTAAAAATCACTGGTGTTCTTTCTACCTTATCTTTCACTTGTTTCTTTGGCTTCAATTTCACAAACCTTCTTGTCCTTATATCTACTGGTTGACTAAATTCTGCTGATGGTGATGGATTTTCCTTTTCCTTAGGGTTTTTAACTGGGGTTAGAGCTTCCATTTCAAATCCACTTATAAAAAGAAAAGAAGACCAGTCCCTATTAATCTTCTGGAGCTCATTCAAAATCAATAATTTAATTAAACCATGGTGAAATAGAGATGTTTCAAACCCTCGGATTTTACTTGAACTTTATCAGCCGTTTTGGCAATACTTCTATATAGGAAAAATGGTAAATCCAGTGATATCATACCTGTGAAATGTAATAGGAATTTGAAATGATAGGTGTAGACTTTGTGGTACCTGCCTTCGCATGTAAAATATCTTTGGATGTTGAACAATAGTTTGGCATAACTATCCTTAATACAATTTCTGGGAACTGCATTGTTTAGGTCCATCTCTACATATTTTGGCTTCATAAACATCTTGCATGCCTCCATATAAAACCTAAAGAATTTAAACCAAGATTCATGCCCTCTTGGTATTTCTGTCACTAGAGCTATGATTTCAGGTGTAACTAACATGTTCAACATTCCAATTTTTGTAGTTGTCCCACTGAAGTGTAGTGCAAACTCTTTGGACACCTGAGTATGTCCACCTTGTAACTTTTCACAGAACCTGAAACAACCTGCTTTACTGAAAGCCTCCATCACTATTTTATCTTCAGCTAAAACCTTCATATTCTCAGGTTCATATCTCAGACAATGTACCCCTCTGTGGATATTTTCTCCTCAGCCATGCTTCTTTTAGAAAAAACCCTGTTAGTTTCTTTCAAAATCTGCAAAACAACCTCGCTTGCAAACAACCTCTCTTGATTACAGCCTCTCTTGATTTAACATAACAACCTCGCTTGATTTAACATAACAGCCTCACTTGATTATAGTGAAAGTTGTCTATGTATATAACAACCACTGACTAATTATCACTGCTTCAGAGCTCATGCAGTTGCTTTGGAGATAAATGAACCGAGGATGGCTCAATTAGGAAAAGAATTTGAATTTGAGATATTCTTTCATAACCAAATGATGCTTTCTTGAATTCCTATCATGATTATGATGAGTGTAGGAAATGTGGGTACAATGGATTTGATGAATAATTGACTCACCACACTCCTATCCTATCATTCCCAACCGAAAGTAGCAGTGCTTTCGTAGCGCATTTCCTGATTTTTGAACTTGCGGCGCTACGAAACGGTGGATTCCTGGCTAAATGCAGAATTTCAACTCAAAACTTCATAGCATGACCCCTAATTGAAAAATATGACTTTTTTGATCATGGAATGAACCTAAAGGACTTTATTTGAACTTGAAAAATGACCTTTAAAACTTATAAAACTATGACCTACCCTTTACCAGGACTTAAAATGACTTTTTGACCTTCTTGAAAACATGACCAAAAATAGCGTAGACATACAATGTTTAAAAAAAAAATAATTTGGGTGATAATAGGGGGTTTGTTCTATCTTATTTTACATCTTATGGCCCATTTATTGTGCATATTTTTCCGCTGTTATAATGAGTATAAGGTCTCCATATTGATCTCTTTGTTTTAAATGATGTTTTACATTGATATTCCAACATTTTTCACTATATTCCTGCTTTTCCCATTTGGGAATATTACAGTGGTATCAAAGCATAATCTTGGAACAGCCTATGCATCTTGAAAAGCCTATATGTCATTTGAAGAGGGAGATCCTCTTATTGATAAAGAGAAGAGGTATAAAAGAATAATACACCAAAAATTTGACTATACAAATGATAAAGAAGACAAGGGTAAAACCCCTGTATCAGGAGCAGAAGATGAGGAGAAGGAGTTTGCTAAGATTATTTTGAAAGCTATGCAAGACATTGCTAGAGAAATAAAGGATATGAGAATGGATAGATTCAAGGAATCCCCTAAAGGATTTCAACATGGTGAAGACTTCGACATTTTTCATCACTGGAGTGATCAACCAGTGCATCAACAACAAGTTTCACAATGCTCTACAATGCCTACATTCTTAGCAGTGGGAAGTGAAGGATTTCAAGAACAATAATCCCTTGAAGACTATTTTATGGAGTATGAGTCTCAGTCTCAGATATTCAAGGACCACTTGAGTTTTCAAGAATTTTTTCAAATCAAGGACAATAGGAGACCCAGGCATTACAATAGAGCTAGAGGATTCATTCAGAATCATGATCTACACTATGGGTAGATTTTTCTTACCCAAATTTGATGGGTCATCTAAATGCACTGCAAAATCATGGGTGGAGAAGCTTGACATCTACTTCCAGCTGAACAAAGTACCTGAGATGGAGGCCATTAAGATAGCAGCACTGCACCTTGATGGTGAAGCACATGATTAGTGGTTCCATGGCTTGTCTACATTGGGTCATTCCAATGTGACTGCATATTCAGAGTTCAAAAAGAGTTTGGTGGAGAGGTTTGATAGAATATATCCCGAGGCACCATTCATGGGGCTTGCAAAGCTAAAATAATCAGGTAATCTAGAAGCTTACATTTCTGAGTTTTTAAAACTTTCTTTTATGGTTCCTGATTTATCTGCAGCAAGAAGGGTCTATATGTTCATTGATGGGTTAGATGAACCTCTTCATGGGTTGGTTAAGTCTACCAAGCCCACTACCCCTCAATATTCCATTGAAAGGGCTAGAGATCTTCAAGATGCCTTGCCAAAAGCAAAGGCAACATTTCAGCACAAGCCCTCTTTTCCATCAAAGGGAAAAGATGAGAAGGCTCCTCTTTCAAAGTAGAGCCAAAATAAAAAACCTCTTGATGATATTGTCCGAAGAGATTTGAGGAGAAGGAAGCTTTTCTTCACATGCCAAGAATCATGGGCACCCAGACATAGATGTGTAGCAGGGAAGACACACTATATATAGGTCTTCTCAGATGATGAGGAGGAGGAAGAAGAAGAGACAGGAAGGGATCATAGCGCTGGAATAGTAGGAGATGATCCACCACCACCAGGAGGTGAGGATGGAGCAATTGCTCCAATTAGAGAGACTCTTGCATCAATGAGAGTGATACCCAATTATCAAGAAGCTTCCACACAAAAAACAAAGTAGGATTTGCACAATGGAAGCAAGGACAGGGTAGTCCCATCTATTATGCATATGAGATTAGCCCATGAGACATCATTGTTTCATGGAAAACCACCTAGGAGGCCACCTGATCCAGATTTGGTGAGACATGTCTCACATCATGATGCACCATTCATAGATCCAGGAGGAATGGGAGCATTAGAAGGCCATGATAAAATGCTGAGAGTCTTGGGTATACTCAAGGAGGAGGAAGAAATTCTCCCAACATCATCATTACCCACTCTTACTAACAAATGTAATTAAGAGACCGACTGCTACATTACTTCACTTCATTCAAAGAGGAATAGCCACAGAGCGAAATAGGAAAGACGTATCAACATCAACAGGTGTAAGAAACTTGACCTTCTTTCATTAATTTATAATAGAATTCAATCATAAAATAACAATCATCTAGAGGTCCAAAAATCCAAACCCATTTTCTTTATTTCTATCTACTTAAATACATCATAGTGGTCCGTAACTACTGAACTTATTCAAACTATTCGACTACCTAAACTGTTAAGATTACTTATGCAATCATACTTGAGAAATAAAATTAAAATTGGAAATTTTGTTCATTTTGTTGAATCTGTTGTTGCTGATGCGTCCTCTCGAAGTGCCAAGGTCGCCTTTCTGGTCATGATGAAATGGCTGCACAGCTCTCAGACGATGCCTCAGTGCCCAATTTGACCCAACTGTCGTGCCCTGAACATTGCCGCTATAAGATTTTCTACACGACTCTGCCTATGCCCCTGTGCTTCAAACACTGTTAATCATATCATATTCTACCTGATGCTGCCTCTTCTGCTTTGATCTACATTGAGTCACTTACCTGAGTTTCTATGCCGCATTCTGCATATTTCTCATTACCAAGGCGTTTCACCGATTTTACGTTATAACCCTCTTTTCTTCCTCCAACACGGTTTAACACGAGAAATGCCTTACCTTCCAGATATGAAACCTTTGGAGTTCACTATTGAAATCGCATCGCATCTGCCCACACATACCCCTTTGTTGCCTTTAAATTTTCCTTAACACTTATGTTTTAAAACTAGCAATGTGTAGTATGCGATCGGGTCCCACCTGGCATCACACATCGCATTTCAGAGACTTTATCACTTACCTCCCATGGTTATCCTCTAAAATTTGTGATTTACGATTTTGCGCTTAGGCCCCACCGCATCGCACATCGCACTTCGAAGAATTTATCACTTACCTCCCACGGTTATCCTCTAAAAACCTGCGATTTGCAATTTTGCGCTTGGGCCCCACTGCATCGCACATCAAACTTCAGTGACTGTATCACTTACCTCCCACGGTTATCCTCTTAAACTTGTGATTTTTGATTTTGCGCTGAGGCCCCATCGCATTGAAAATCGCACTTCGATTACTTTATCACTTACCTCCCACGGTTATCCTCTAAAACTTACGATTTTCGATTTTGCACTTGGGCCCCACCGCATCGCAATTCAACGACTTTATCACTTACCTCCTGTGGTTATCCTCTAATACTTTTGATTTGTGGTTAGTGATTTAATCTCTGTTTCCCCTCTCTCTGCTTCAACTCTACACTTCAATCTCGACCATCCGTTTTTCCTTTTGCGCCTCTTCCGAGACTCTTAAGTTTTTAGGGGAAATGCACCCCTTCTTTGCCTTTGGGAAATTAGTTCATTTTCTCCACGACGTAACCCTCCTGAGATTATGAATGAGCCCAATTCCACCCTGTCCAGTGTGCAATGTTCTGAACATGCCCATCGGTCCAGTTATCGAATTGTCTTGCATGTGAATGAGCCTGACTCGACCCACCTTCACATCTCATCATGCAATGTTAATGTAATGACATAGAAATGAAAATTCTTCTATGACACACAAAATTTTACATTTTCTAACATATATGTTTTTTTCGGTGTTTTGAAACATATTTCAAAGGTAAATGAAAATGAGCCACAACATCTGGCTCCACCTGGGGATAGTGCTTTCTTCCATGGAAGCGCTAAGAACCGCAGAAAAGTTCCTTATCCATTGGGCATGGAGTCAAATATTTCTTGGTGATATATGAACAATGAGAAATATGGTATTTACAATGGTAGATTTCTGACGTTTACTGTTGGAAATAATGCTTCAGATACTACCCATTCACAGGCAGCTGTACTGGCTGTACTTCATGTCCCAATCCTTCTAATTTTCAATGATTGTCTTTTCAAGATCCTGACCAATGTCTTGTTTGAGGATTGTGCCAATCCGTTCCCTTGAGGATGATATGCCATGGAATGTGATAAGATTACATTATATTTTTGAAAAAAATTAATGAAACGATCAGAGTTGAATACTTGAGCATTATCAGTCACAATTTTGACTGGACACCCAAATCTGCTGAAGATGTTTTCCTCCAGAAACTTCATCACTACTTGGTCATTTGCCTTCTTCGTGGGTATTGCTTCAACCCATTTTGTAAAATAACAAGTGGTAGTCAGAATTCACTTGAACTGTACACTTTATGGTGGATTGATCTCTCCAATAAAATCCAATCCCCATTTCCTAAAAGGTTCTTCAATAAATATATGGATGAGCGGTAATGGAGCCAGTTTTTCTTTTCAGAAAACAACTGGAACTTCTGACAACTTTTTACTAGTCTATAAACATCTGCAAATAGGGTTGGCCAATAGAAGCCTGACTTGAGAATCTTATGGGCAGTGACCTTCCAGATATAATGTCATCCACATAGAATTTCATGATATTTTTTGGTGACTTCAATATATTCTCCTTCGGTCAAATATAACAGCAAAATACCAGCAGGATCTTTCCAGTATAGATTTGCTTCTATGATAGCATATGGCTCAGACTTGAGCTTGAGAGCTCTGTATTTTTTTCTATTTAGTGAAGTTGGATAGGAAAAGAAACACAGGTAGTGCACAATATCCTTATACCAATCAGAGAAAAAAAATTTGTATTGAATACTTGTTTTGGACTTGCTCTGACCTTCTTCATTAATAGCTCCATCCACTGGTGCCAACAGATTAATTCCCAAGGCTTGAAAATTTGTCTCTGTCAAAAACTTCGCTAAACCCTGTCCCTTGACCAACTTGGTGGGTTTGATGTCCAAATCATACTCTTGGATTTTTGCTATCCATTTCCCCCTTTTTCCTTCAAAATCACTTTGGACCAACACATATTTCACAACAAAATTAGGAACATAAGCAGTTATTTGGGACTGCAACACATAAGTCCTGGAAGGCTTTCAGTGCTTTGGCTAAAGCATGTACTTGTTTCTCCAGAATATTGTATTTGAGCTCAGCATCTCTGAGAACTTTACTGAAAAATGCAACTGGCTTCTCCTTATTGTCATAATTTTTCTGCAACAACACAAAAACAATAGTAGTGGGGGATGCAAATGAGAATACCTTAAATACTTTTTGATAGTTTGGACTGCTCAGAACTGGATCTTCCTGCAGTGCTTCCTTTATTCTAACAAATTCATCTCTTGCTTCCTTATCCCATTTCACTTCTTTATTTTTCTTCAACATATCTGTTATAATTCTCACGATCTTAGCATAATTTGGCACAAATCTCCTCAGAAAGTTTATTTTTCCCAGGAATATCTGGATATCCTTCTTTCTTATGTGTAAAGGAATAGTCTAAATGGATTCCAACCTTGCTGGGTCAATATTTAATCCTTGTTTAGAAATATGTGACCCAATAAATTACCTTCTTCTAAGGAAAATAAATATTTCTTTGGATTTAATGACAAACCAAACTTTCTACACTTTTGAAAAGTTTTTTGCAAATGCTCCAAGTGTTCATCATCTGACCCTGAGAGAACAATTACATCATCCAGATATATAACTAAAAACTTGTCACCAATGAAGGCTATGTCCATGGCCCTCTGAAATGTTGCACCTATGTTCATAAGGCCAAATGGCATCCTTGCATTCATGAAGGTGCTCCAGGGTGTAGTGAAAGCGGTCTTTTTATAATCTTCTTTTTCCACTGCTACCAGATTATACCCAGAAAATCCATCAACTGTAGACAAACTATGAGCTCCTGTCACCTTTTGTAAGACATAATCCATTTTCTACAAAGGATAATTATCTTTTAGAGATGATCGGTTCAAGTTCCTGAAGTATACACACAATCTTATCTCTCCATTCTTCTTTCTTAAAGGGACCAGATTGGAAACCCAGTCTGAATATTTGAGAGGAACTATAATTTTCGCTTGCAACAGTTTCTTCACTTATTTTTCAATTAGAGCTAACAACAAGGGATTGATCTGTCCAAGCTTATGTATATGTGGTTTGAGCCCTTCCTTAAATGGAATCTTATGCTAAATAATTTTTTTGTCATATGTTTTCAGGTCTTCATACGACTAGGCAAACACATCCATATACTTCTTAAAAAGATCAATGTATCTTTCTTTGTATTTTTTGGGAACCCCTTTGAACAATTTCACTATTTTGGGCTCTTGCTGAGTTCCCAAATTACAATCTTCCATCTCTTCTTCTTGATGTGTTTTCTTCGAATCAACAACAACATCATTAGCATCGAACATTCTTTCAAGGGAAACCAACCCTCTAGGGAGCACATTATCTTTCAATTGGATAATCTTCTGTTCACCTATTGACTACTTGAGATTTCTTATTTATGTTCTCTGATCTGTTTTTTCTTCCTCTTGGTCTATCTCAACATCTTCAAAGTTTCCAATCATTGTCAGGAACTAATTTATTTGTTCATCATCATCAAACACCTGCCAATGTTTCACATTGTCAGGGATAGAAGGTCTATGTCTAACTTCAATTTCGTACCTTAGATGAGGATTTATGGAAGGTTTGAACGTGCTGGTTGCAACTGCTAAAGAATCGACCAATATATTCTCCTCCCTCCAAATATATTGAAGATTGAAGGCTTCAAAATAGTTTTCTATTAGATCCCAAACTTCATTCCTGCACGATCTTAAACTCAGATGCTTGGTTTGACAATGATTCTTGATCTGCCTTATTATCAACTTAGAGTCACCATAAATTGAAATACATTGAACCTCCATCTATTTAGAAACTTGAAGGCTTGAGATTAAGGCCTCATATTCAACCACATTTTTTGTCGAATCAAATTCTAGTTTAAAATAGAATGACATGAGGTTACCTTCCGGTGATATTAGGAAGAATCCGGCACCTGCGCCTTCCTTGGAGTAGGCACCATCAAAGTAGCACTTCCAAATATTCTTTGAGTGCAAATAACTGCTAAAGAGAGTTTCTTCCCCGTGTCTTCAGTAAATTCTATATCTTCATGCAACATGAAACAAGAAATACCTTCTGTTTCTTCACTATAAAAGGGGGAATTTCCTACATCTTTCTTAGAGGTGGTCTTCACAAACCTTGTCTCCCTGTACAATCTCCTTTATTCCCCATTAAAAACTGGAATGATAGCATAAGTGAAATATAAATTTAGTACACCTCCCAACTTGGCTCCCCAAGACCTTGAAAGGAACATTCCAAACTTGGCTAGGATGTCAGCAACCACTACATCCATGATTATACTCTTCGTTGGAATTTGTGCTAACGAGACTGCTACATCTTTAATTAACCCAACACATTTCACCCTTTTGGAATCAAATGAATACAGATACTTATAAGGTTTGTTAATCTGTAGGTTAAGCTCCTTCATAACAAACAATGGATTGAGGTTATGGGACGCTCTCGAGTCCACCATGCAATTATGTAGAGTAAAATCATGAAGCAACAGAGAAATATAGAAGGGTGGAACAAAAGGATCTACTTCTTCTACATGAGGGCCAAAGGTGACCACTGACTTTTCTTCTTGTAGGTTCACTGTGTCACTTATATCTTCCACCTGTGTGAGATTAATAAAATCTAAAATTTCTTTCTTGTAAGTTGGTATTTTAGCCAATTCTAGAAGAGGTACCTGAATTTTAACCTTCTTCAACACTTTTTCCAAAATGAAGGCATGAGTTTGCTTAACAACTTTTTCAGGTTCTTCTTCACTCTTTCTAGAATCTGCCGCTTGTTTGGGTATAGGAACAACTCTCTCCATAATATTAGTGTCAACTGATTTGTCCTGGGAAGATTCAGCCTACTGCACATTTGTTCTCTTAAGTGAGTTTGTAGGTTGTTTCCCATTAGTGACCTATTTCATATGGTCCTTTTGTTGTGGAGTTTCCATTCGAGGAGGAATGGAACCTTGTTGTTCACCTGCATTATCCTGCACTCTAGATCTCTTTCTAGACCTTAAATCATAATTTTTATGTTACTCAGCTTGCATGAAGTATGTGAATTGTCTACAGTATTCTTGATTCATCTCATCTCGATCAAAAGATACTTCGGCTTCAACATATTCTCCCTCATAATATTCCTCTTCATCCTCTTCTATTGCGTACATAGAAGATACCTGATCCTCGGCCTCCCTTTGGTCATCTTCTGCTGGTTCTGTGGGTGCTGCTTTTATATACAAAGGTGCTTGAACCTGGTCTTGATCTCTTCTTTCCCTTTGCAAAATTTGCAGGGGATGTCTTTTGAATTGAGGGTTGAAACACCCTCGGTTTTGTTGTATGTGCCTTTGGGAGTTTTTATTTTCCACTTCTATCTTAGATAGCTTATTTGTCAGATTTTTTATCACCCTTGCCATATCTTCTATCCTTAGATCTTGCGATGATTCTTCTTTTTCTTTCCCCTTCTCTTGAGCTGTTGTTTTTCCAGCCTGCATTCTGATTCATATTAACTTCAATCTAAAGCGCTTTGTCTGTGTTGCTTTCAAGAGTAGGCTCTTCTTTCTCTGATAACAAAACTAGAAATCAAACAAAGCCCGGAAAAAACTACATTTGTCCTTTTAGGGGGAGGGGAGGGGGGCTTCATCTCTATAGGTAAACTATTGTACAATTTATTGAATATTTTTACAAACTCAGAAATGTCTTCATTAGGCCTTCTTTTAATTGCATTAAAATCTGTCAGTGAGTAACCATGATCTCTCTTTTCTCCCCATCTCTGAGTGAATCTATTTTCTAACTCTTCCCAGTTATTTATGGAACCATTTGGTAACCATTTGAACCATTTTATAGCCTCTCCATCTAGAGACTACACAAATAGTCTCATCACAACATCCAGGTGTTCTACATTCAAATTCTCAGTAAAAGTGAAAAACAAAGGCAAATTTTGTTCTTCAGTTACTACATTTTCTCTAGTGAAACAAGGAAGTAATTTGAGGTATTCTTGAGGCATGGCATTCATTGGTTGTGCAATATTTAGTGGAGCATATTTGTTCGTTAAGAAAGTTGGTACTACCATATTCACAACTTGGTTAACTTCTCCTTGGGAAGTTGAGGCTAATGAACCTTTTGTGAAAGTGAATGAAGTGGATGTAACACTGATATGGGATTGGGTTGATGAACAATGGAAGAAGAACCAACAACTATATTTGGCTGAGCTTGAGTGAAGGTAAAAGAAACAGACTCGAAAGAATGTTCTTATAACTCAGGTCCTTGAAAATAAATGGGTGTGGAAGGAGAATCTTGTTGTAAGAAAGAGATTTCCTCAGAAATATCTTCAAACAAAGGGTTATGAGAATTGCTTCCAGGAGTAGAAAATGTAGGATCAGGTGTTGAAGGAGTTTGAGGTTTCTGAGCCCTTTTAGAAACCAATATTTTTGGATATGGAAAAGCAGGGACTATCTGCTGTGAGGTATCCGACTTCGTGTGAGGTCTTTTGAAAGCCAAAATTTTGAAAATAAAAAATACAATCCAATATTTCCTCCTCAATGAACAACCAAAGGAAATACTGTGAAAAACCTAGGGAAAAATAAACTTCATTTCTTCGTCCCCGACAATGGCGCCAGAAAATGTTGTATCTCAAGAAAAAATCCCTTGGATGTGGTAAGGAATCAATGCTTAAGACATTTTATAAATGTATGTCACAATTACCATATCAAATGGCCTTTGTTTAATACCCTTGGAATTCATTTATTTAATACCCTCAATAATCTGATATAATGAAAGCCTTCACAATGCCATAAACTGTTGATATTTGAATGGAATGAAAATAATAACTGTAAGAGAAACTCAAAATGATATGCTGAAAACACAAAATCTACCAGATTTAAGTTTCAGAGGAAATTGGTGAAGGAAGAGAGAACTTAAAATAATATGCTGTAAACACAAAATCTGTCACTTTAAAGTTCTATCAGGAGTTTATGAAGAGAGAAGAGATGAGATGAAGGAGCACAAATTAAGGTTATTTAACTCTTACTCACAAATGTAATTAAGATATTGGCTGCTACATTAGTTCATTCAAAGAGGAATAGCCACATAGCGAAACAAGAAAGACGTATCAACATCAACAGGTGTAGGAAACTTGATCTTCTTTCATTAATTTCTAAGAGAATTCAATCATAAACTAATAGTTATCCAGAGGTCCAAAACTACAAACCCATTTTCTTTATTTCTATCTACTTAAATACATCACAGTGTTCCATAAATTCTGAACTTCTTCAAACTATTCGACTACCTAAACTGTTAATATTACTTATGCAATCATACTTGAAAAAGAAAATTAAAACTAGAAATTTTGTTCGTTTTGCTGAATCTATTGTTGCTGATGCATCCTCCCGAAGTGCCGAGGTGGTCTTTCTGGTCATGATGCAATGGCTGCACAGCTCTGAAATGATGCCTCATTGCTCAATTTGACCCAGCCATCGTGCCCCGAACAGTGCCGCTATACGCTTTTTTGCACGACTCTGCCTATGCCCCTGTGCTTCAAACGATGTTAATCATATCATATGCTACCTAACTCTTCCTCTTCTCCTTTGATCCGCGTCAGGTCACTTACCCGAATTTCTCATCCGCGTTCTGCTTATTTCTCATTACCAATGCATTTCACCAGTTTTACGTTATAACCCTATTTTCTTCCTTCGACATGACTTAACACGAGAAATTCCTTAGCTTCTGGAAATAAAAACCTTTGGATTTCGCTATTGAAACCGCATCGCATTCGCCTGCACATCGCCCTTTTCTGCCTTTAACTTTTCCTTAACACTTTTCTTTTAAAACTAGCAATGTGCTTTATGCGATCGGGTCCCACTTGGCATCGCACATCACACTTTGGTGACTTTATCACTTACCTCCCGCGGTTATCCTCTAAAACTTGCGATTTTTGATTTTGCACTCAGGCCCCACCACATCGCACATCGCACTTCAACGACTTTATCACTTACCTCATGCGGTTATCCTCTAAAACTTGCGATTTGCGATTTTGCGCTTGGGCCCCACTGCATCGCACATTGCACTTCGATGAATTTATCACTTACCTCCCATGGTTATCCTCTAAAAATTGTGATTTGCAATTTTGCGCTCGGGCCCCACTACATTGCACATCACACTTCGATGAATTTATCACTAACCTCCCGTGGTTATCCTCTAAAACTCACGATTTGTGATTTTCACTCAGGCCCCACTGCATCACACATTGCACTTCGACGACTTTATCACTTACCTCCCGCGGTTATCCTCTAAAACTTGCGATTTGTGATTAGCAATTTAATGTCCACCATCCCTCTCTCCGCTTCAGCTCTGCGCTTTGATCTCGACCATCCGTTTTTCCTTTTGCGCCTCCTCCGAGACCCTTAAGGTTTTAAGGTAAATCCACCCCTTCTTCGCCTTTGGGAAATTAGTTCATTTTATCCACAGCATAACCCTCCTGAGCTTACGAATGAGCCCAACTCGACCCTATCCAGTGTGCAATGTTCTGAATGTGCCCATCGGTTCGGTTCTTGAACTATCCTGCACGTGAATGAGCTCGACCCAACCCACCTTCACAACTCATCACGTAATGTTAATGTACCGACATACAAATCAAAATTATTCTATGACACACAAAATTTTACATTTTCTAACATATATTATTTTTTTGGTGTTTTGAAACATATTTCAAAGGTAAATGCAAATGAGCCACAACATCCCCCACTGATTCAGAGTCACAATATTTCTGAGCATTCAAAAGAAGGAAGAAGATAGGTCCTAAAGACAAAGTTATTATTGACATTAAATGTGATACAAAAACCACCAATAAAGGAGAATCATCAGAAGAGAAGGAAACACAAGAGCATGATACAATTGTTCTAACAGGATTTCCAGTTACTAATTTTCTAGATGTTGAATACATAACACAGTCACTTGAATCTTCTTCATCTCAAATGGCCACACAACAAAATATATTTGCCAGATACAAGGAGATCAAGAGGAAGAATGAAGCTATGAAATTTACAACATACTCACAATTCTAGAAGCACACTACCACTACTCAGCACAAGCTGCTATCTGTATTTGACATAGAAAAGGGGCAGTTTCAATTAGCCTTCCTAGAACCTATAGTTCCAGTGCCTAGGAGTGCTTAAGATCACAAAGCTTCAATATTTTCTATTAATACTAAGATGGCTCATGCAATTGATCAAATCTATTTGCATAAACAAGCATGTGAGATGAATTATTCATCACTGACAAGTTCAACCATGGTTGTCTCCAAGTTACAAACATCTTTGAATAATATGCACTCACAATTGAAAATAGAGAGGATGTCTTCTCTCGCCAAGGACACTAGAATTAAAACTTTAGAAGATTTAATAATAAAGCTATGATGTGATCCTAGTAATGTAAAATTAGCCAAGGAGATGATCAGAAACAAGAATGTAGATATTCAACCTCTCAGAAATCAGCTTAAACTCCCAAGTGCAGAGCACCCTTAGGCCAAAGAAATAAAAAATTTAGAGATTGAGAAAGAGAATTTGTTCAAAATAATAGTTGAACAAAATGTTCAAATCCAGAAGATGGAACAAGACATGGAAGAAATGTTGAAGGAAAAGGAACAATTGGAAGTAATAGGTACATTAAAAACATGTACATCAACACAACATGAAGTACAATAAACAACACAAGCATTCACTACTAATTCTCCAGAGAAGCTAGTCAAAGCTTTGGGAAAATTATCATTAACAAATAAAGAAGATGAAAAGTTAATGAAAAAAATGTCAAAATTGGAAGAAAAGAAGATCAAATAGATAATTCATATTTAGCATAAGTGAAAAATAATTTCAAATTGACCTCAAATTCAAAAGTATGAGAATCTATCTCTAACAATTGAAATGTTAACAGAGGCCAAGAAAATTATATGGCACAATATAAGTGCAAATATCAAATATTTATGGTCATTAGTTCGAATCATATTGGAGTAGGAGGACAAGAAGGCAAGAAATGATGTCATGCATGTACCGACAAAGAAGGCAAGAAACGAGACATGTGAAATGTGAAATGTTTCAAATTTCATGATCATGGAATCTATGCCACAAATTTTCCTCAAAAAAAGAAGAACAACAAGAAGGCTTTGGGAGTTGCAGTGGGTGAAGCTTTGGCCTCACAGTTCGAGTTGGAGTTATCTCTCATTGCATGCATGGTGTCAACTGTGATGGGATATATATGGTACTTGGATAGTGGAGAATATTCCCACATGATTGGAAACAAATAACTCTTTAGTAGTTTGGAGGGGAAGGATATTCAGTTGCACATCGATATGGGTGATGACGAGAGGTATAGTGATACCAGGATTGGTACTATTATTTTCTAGAGAGAGTTAGGTAAACCCCTCATACTAAAATATGTCATGCATGTACCAGTCTTGAAGAAGAATTTGGCTTCAATTGTTATGTTGGAGGATCATGGATATGATGTGGTTTTCAGTGAAGGAAAGGCGTTCCTTCGTCACAAAGCCACATGACAAGTAAAGAAGATTGCGGTTCGTGTGAAGAACCTCTACAAACTTGATGTAGATGGCTACACAACATTGAGCAGTAAAGCAAATTAGGCGGTGAGCTGGGATACTAGTGAGTTATGGCATAGGAGGTTGGGTCATCTACACCACAATGATTTGAGGATCATGCAACAGATTTCTATAGGGCTTCCAAAGGGTACACTTGCGCAGAGAGACACATGCAAGGGTTGCACTATGGGGAAGTATAAAAATTCCACCTTTCACGATAAGGAAATTCGAGCAAAAAAAATCATTGAGAGAGTTCACTCAGACATGTGTGGACCATTTTAAATAGATTTGACAACAAAGAAGAGGTATTATGTGATTTTTTTAATGATTTTTCTAGAAACTATTGGATTTTCTTCATACAGAAGAAAGATTAGACGTTCTCCAAGTTTTGTGAGTTCAAAGAATTGGTAGAGAAAGAGACATGGAAGAAGGTGAAGGCTTTAAGGAGTGACAATGGTGGTGAGTATATCTCTAATGGATTCAAGAAATTCTCTGCCAAAGAAGGAATTCAGAGAGAATTGCTTGCACCTCATAACCCACAACAAAATGGGATTGTAGAAAGAAATAACATAACAATTGTTGGAGAAACACGAGCTATGTTACATGATCAGGGTATACCATTGCATCTATGGGTAGAGGCATGCAACACAACAATATTTTTTCAAACCGTAGTCCTCATTGGATACTTGGAATGAGTACACAAGAGGAGGCTTTTTTAGGTAAGAAACTAGATGTTTAATAGTTTAATTTTTTTGGCTCATTTGTCTATTTACATGTGACCAAAGATGCCAGGAAGAAGATAGAACCAAGAACAAAGGTTGGGATATTTTTGGGGTACACAGATACTCCCCACAACTAACGGGTGTATTTTCTAGCATACATGACGATAGTTGTCATAATTGATGTGAAATTTGATGAGAAGAAGGCCATGTGATTGTCCCTTGAGAGGGAGATTGACTTGCATGCAGCAGAGGAACTCTTTGCTTCAAAGGATGGACCTTAGGATGTGGAGAAGCCACAAGCAGAGGAACAAAGAGTGGTAGAAACCACTCATGCAGGGCTATCCACCACAAGTGGTAGGAATCACACCAGAGAGACTAACAAATTGATGCTAGACAAGGCAGATAATGTAGGTGCACCTACATCACAATGTAGGTAGAGAAGGTCCCTAGACAGGTATACTAGATACATGGCTCTTATAAGCGAATTTATTGTGACAGAACCATCTTCTTTCGAGGAAGCAGTGCAGTATTCGGTATGGGTTGATGCCATGGTTGAGGAGTATGAATACATTATTAGAAAAAATGAATGGGAAGTGGTCCCAAGACTAGTGGGGAAGTCAATGATTGGATCTAGGTGTATCTATAAGGTGAAGCAAGCAGTAGATGGGAGTGTGGAGAAACATAAGGCTATATTTGTGGCCAGAGGGTTCTCACAGGTAGAGGGGATCGAATATGAGGAGGATTTTTCACAAGTTTCAAGGTACTCATTGATTAGATCTGTTATTGCCTAAATCTACCTCAGGCTGAGGAAGGCAGAGTCTAGGGTAACATCAAACCACGCTTAACCTGGTAGCTAGCCTTACCAGATTGGGAGAGGGCTCTCTCCTGGTCAATCTCAGCAAAAATAATCAGTGTGGCTTGAGATGAATTGAATAAAGGCTGATTTTAGGCTAGGTATATATGTAAAAGAGTTTGATTTGATTTTGAGGGTGTTTGTTGGATCAAAGGGAAAGGCAAATTTTGGGTCTGGGGAATGAGGCCTAGTTTTTGCAGAGATCTGAATAGGGCAAGGTAGGCAATTGTTTTGACGCTTTCAATTTTGAATGAAATGGATAGCTTAGACCGGTGAGGAGTTGAAGAGGGCAAGAGACTTTCAGTAATCCTCTTAAAACAGTCGAAAACATACAAAATTAAACAAACTCTAGGTAGAGCACTACAAATCTAATGAATTCCACCTTTATCCTTGTTTGTTTAACTTAAGAAGAAATAAGAGGGAAGATGATACAAATAAAGCACCAGTAAACTTACATTAACAAAGAGAAACACATCATAAAAACAAAGAGCCACATGAATCCCAAGGAGCGCTGCAAACCCTGGTCTATTCCTTTGCCAAACTGCAGAGATGAATGTACAATGATGCTCCAAACAATCCCAAGTGTCCAACCTATGCTAATGACTGAAAAATTACAATATATAAGAAACCAAAAACTCATCCCAGCCTCTAGGGGTCGATCTCATAATTTTAGGAGCTGTTCCAACAAGATCTAAACTAATAACTAGAAAATAGGCAGTGGAACAGCTTGCCTCTATAAGATAGGAAACTAATTCATTCAGTTGCAATTCACCTTTTGATGGATGAATCTACCTCCATGAGTAAAAATTTAAAAAAATTACATCAAGATCCATAAAACTACATAAATTTACATCATGAGTTTAACATTTGGAAGTAAGAAAGTCAAACTGTCCAAAACTAGGCGAAAAACAGAGTTACTGAGTCCAAAATGAGCAAAAATCCCCAATGCGCTGCGCCTGATTTCCCTATGCGTCGCACCAGTTTGGAGCTAATTTTGGAGGCCTTCCCGGTGTCCAAATTTGCTCCAAGTGGGCTTGTTGGAAAGGTATGCCTGTCTACTTTCCAAAGCAAGTGGAATATCTGAATTTGGCTTCCATTTTTTCCTCCAAAAAAGAGTTCTCCCAACACTGCTTCCTGTGTGTCCAAAAAGGGGCAGAAAGGTCATTTTTGGGGTGTTTTTGACCCTTATGGAAGCCCAAAACCTATCAAAATCACTTGGCCATAGGTATTCATGCATAATTTTCCATGGAAAATCCAAAAATATAAATTTTTACCCCAGAGGATCCCCCAATAATAAGCGCGCGCCAAGTGGCGCGACGCGTAGAGCTGAAAAATCTGTGTTTAGGCCAAAAAAAATCAAAATTTGCAAAAAGTGTCCCAAATTTCTTAAAATTTGGGCTGAATGTCCTCCATCATGTACCATGCTGGGCCAAGGAAGCCTTGGTCAAGATTTGAAGTTTTTCATACTTTTTACACCTCCTCGATGCCTTCTTCATCTCTGTCATAAGAGGAATCTATCTCCATGTTTGCCAAAGTTTGTGTTGTCTTAGATGAGTATGAAGAGTTTAGGTGTCTTTGGTTTTGGCTGCCAAATGTATGAAAATGTGTGAGGGACTATGGAGGGAGAGGGTAAGGGGAATGTTAGGAATATTTCCAATTGTAATTTGGGGAATTGAAGGGTTCTAGGGACAGTCTCTATGCTTTTGGGATAGTAATTGGGGTTTTGGGAAATTTTTAGCTAGGATTTGGGATAATGGGAATTGGGATAGGGAATAAGTGAATTTTAGGGATACGGGGGATAGAGAAATGTGCTGATGGAACTAGGAAAATGGTGAGGAAACAAAAGGATGTGGGAATGATGGCATAAAAAACCAATGTATAAACCCTAGGCTATGATTTCTTGAGCAAGGAAGTAGGGTTTTAAAATTTTCAATTAAATCCTCATACACATCATAAAACACACGTTCATGGCATTTGCAGATCTATTTGACTTACTTGGACCAGAAGGAACCGAGCACATTTGAATTTTTGAAGAAAACCATGGTGAAAAGAGCTTGCAGCTCTATGCGCCGTGCCACAACCCAACGTGTCGTGCCACAAACCCAACGTGTCGCGCCACAAACCCAACGCGTCGCGCCATAAACCCAACGCGCCACGCCCTTTTGCAGAAGAATTTTGGAGACCTTCCGTGTGTCCAAATTTGGCGTAGGATAGCTCGTTGGAAATATTATTGAGTCTACTTTCCAACCCAACTGGAATTTTTCAATTTGGAGTTCATTTGCCCTGTCAAAAATCAAATCTCCCAAGACTGGTCAAAATGTGCAAAATGAGGCTGCCTCAAGGCAGAGTGCTGTTGCAGTCAACTTTTGAAGGTGTTCCTCAACTCCAAATTAATCTCATGATAGCTCATTGGAAATCTCTTTGTGTATAGTTATCATTTGAATCATCAAGAAGGTAATTTGGCCAACCAAGATAGGAGAAAGATTGATTTTACCAAGGTCACTTCAGAGGTGCATCAATTCTCCTGAGGCAACTGTATTTTTGACATTTCTCTAAAACCATGACACCTGTGTAAAACATGAAGGAGGTTTTTCTTCCTTGGCCTATTTTGGACAAAAACCTCTCTCGTTTTTCCAAAATTCATCTTTTATTGCTCAGAAAAATCATTGGAGTAAAACCTACCCCGATGTGTGGAACAAGGGATTTGTCGAAATGAAGTGAAATGAAGGGGATAAGGGGCTTCTAAATTCTTGAGAAAATTTTGGGAGGTAGGGAGGGATGTTAGGAAGTAGGGGAAAGTAGAATTTCAAATATTGAGTTAGGGGAAGGGGTCCAAAAGGGAAAAACACAGGCCTAGCCTAGAAAGTTGCCAAGTTGTAGCAAGAAACTAGGGTTTGTGTGAAAATGAGGAATTTGGGGGATCTCAGTGATGGGAAGTGTTTAATAAGGTACATTAAGGATAGGGGAAGGTGTATGAACATCAGGATACAAGTTTTGCTGATGATTTGACCATCCAAGAGAAATTACCTTCAAAACCTTAGGAGAGGGAAATGAACCTTACCTAGGCACAACTGAAGCATGAACAAGGTGTAAAATGACCCAGTGGAACTTGACATGATGATGAAAACCCTCTGAATGATGGTACACTCAACTGAATGGTGACATGGACCGACATTTGGACAACTTTGACAAGAGTAAAAGCAAACCCTAGACCTAATACCTAGTGACCAAATTTTACTTGAAGACTCACTGAAATGACAAAATTTGACCTTGACACCTTAAAATCACTTTGTAAGAGCATGTTTGATCACTGAAGGAAGGCTGCAAAGATTGAAACTAACATTGGCTCCAATGGGGATGGTAGCTCCTTGGAGGTGCCAAGAACTACAGATATTTGGAAAGCAGACAGTGCCTTCATCCATTGGGCAATGGAGTCAAAAACTCAAGCTGAAATGCATGAATGAAAATTGATGACTTGACGACACAAATTGACTCTCACTCAACTAAGAACTAACTCGATACTTAAACACAACCGACAAACTGGAAATATGCTCAATATGAAGCTTATTCAATACAACCTACTCTAACAATTTCATTCATCACCTAATCAAGTGAAATGAAACAACCAATGCAACCATGTAAGTATTGCAGCTGCTGTTTGGATTCTCCGCAAGTGCTCATTTATGAACAACAAGAGAGAACTACTGAAAGGCAACTCCCATGAAAACTTGTGAACAGATCCGTTGAATACTATGGATTCTCTATCCGCCTCCAAAAACATTGCATAAGGATCTTGAAGTTCATGCACACTGGGACTTAGCTCATCCAATGGATTACTTCTCTTCTCCTCATACCATGAATGCAAACTTTTTTTTGAGCTTTGTGATGAGACTCCTGCTAAAAATGAAAAAAATATCGGCTACCGGATCAAGTTTATATCAGCACACATTTCAAGCTCACATGTAGTCAATGGAGAAAGACTTTGACTGCAGACATCATCCAACACATCAGCTATTGGATCATGAAAAACTTGAAAATACTGCTACAACCCATTTTCTATTGTTTTTGATCAGATTACATGATTTTCTGCAATCTGCTCATTTGAAGATATACTATGCCAATTTCCCTTCAAAAACTGAAATGATTCAAAAAAAAATGGTACGGAATCATCTTGTATCATTTGATATTATGTGCCAGCTTCCAAGTCCTCATCTGCAACTTGACAATCAATGGAATTCGGGGGCTGCAAATATAGATATGAAAAGTCTTGAACAAGGTTTTCATTGCCCTCAAGATGGTCCAGATCAAGACTTGTCGACAGTTTATTTCTGATTGCATGGAAGTTGTCTCTGATGAACTGAAACGAATAAAAAAAAAAGGCAAAGATCCTTCACTTACTCCAAAACTTGCTGCACTTTCCTCGTCACTGTCATAGCTGATATGCATCAGTTGATCACTGTACTCGAGCTACTGAAAGTGAATTTCCTCCTTCCAAAAACTCGCTGCTGATTTGTCTGCAAGATTAGCTTCTGTTTGGAGAACATAATCACCATCATACTGATCAAACTGAGGAAAATCATCAGTATAAAACACATCATCAAGCATACATGTCATATCAACAGCTCTCTCTTCTCCAAGATGATCTACAAAACAATCATTATTAGATCTATGACAACCGGGATAAGAAACAAAATGTTTTGGATCAGCAACTTGTTCTTCTTCAATCAGCGAGCCATGGGCTTGGACATTATACTCATTCCTTGTGGTGATCTTTTGCATCATATATTCTACTGCACTTACCAACATGTCAAGCTTTACCTCTAGAGATGTCGATTCCTTCGGATCTATGTTTTTCATCTCTTCTTCCTTCAACTTTTCCCTTCGGATCAGAAAATGAGCCTCTACATCTACTGCACTGTTCTGCATCTCTTCAAGTGTTGCAAGATTCATTTCTCTCAGCTGAAACTCCATTTCCGGATCAAAGGCACCCGAGTAGTGCAAAAGAGCGGATCCAAGAGGAGGTCTTATATTAACTGGCATTGAATAATAAACTTGGTTAAATCTGGCAGAAAACTGTTGTACTGTCTCCCCTGACATTATTTTTAGCTGGTTATACTCTTCTATAATCAAGAAAGGGTTCTGTCTGATCACCCACATATCGAGGAAAACTTTGACGAACTGCTGGAAATTTGAGATGCTCGCATCACGCAGGGTTTTGAACCAAATCTTGACTTTACCTTGCAAAGAAAGAGAAAAAAGCCTAATACTGACATCTTCTTCATCAACTTCAAAAAGGTCGAGAAAAGATTCAAAATTCAAAACATGTCTCTCAGCAGTGATGTTGTCGCGTTCACCATCAAATCTTGGTAGATATAGATCATGATTTTTAGGGAAAGCATGGGATATAGGAGGTAAAATCAGAGGCTTGTATCGATCTGGAATTTTACAAGGTGTAGGGGTATGTAAAAATGATGCAGAATCAGTCTTGGTCTCTTAAGGTTCATCAGTTTGAAGATGGTCATCACAAGATTCGGAAGAAAGGTCTTGATCAAGCTCAAAAGCATGCAAATCTTTGGTATTCACAATCTTCAAAGGGAAGGAATCAAATGCAAGTCGAGGATCTTTTCTCAAATACAATATACTTTTCAAAGCCTTCTTGACATTCTCGGGAAAAGAGAAGAAATAATTTATGACAAAGAACAAAATGTCTTGGATGAAATTCCAACTTGAATACCTAATCTTTCCATATTGTCCTTTCATGTTTTTGCTGGTCAGGTTCATCCTCCAGTGGAGTCCTTGGATCTGATCTTGAAATGGATTTAGAGTCGCCAGGTGAATGATTTCAGCCTTGCGGTGTCTGATCATTATCCACCATCAACAATCAGATCTGAACTTGATTACATGTTACTGAGGAAACCAGATGTTCAGTTCATAAACTAGACCGGAGATTGACTGAAGCAGCATTCATCTACTTTCGCTAATGCAAAGCAAGAGCGTTTCGAAGGCTACCTGACTAACTTCAGGCTCCGTCTGTAGTTTATAAAGCAAACAAAAAACTTTCTCTTCCCCAGTATGGTCGCCACTATGTTATTTCCTAAATCTACCTCAGGCTGAGAAAGGCAGAATCTAGGGTAACATCAAACCACGCTTAATCTGGTAGCTAGCCCTACCAGATCGGGAGAGGGCTCTCTCCTGGTCAATCTCAGCAAAAATAATCAGTGAGGCTTGAGATGACTTGAATAAAGGCTGATTTTAGGCTAGGTATATATGTAAAAGAGTTTGATTTTATTTTGAGGGTGTTTGTTGGATCAAAGGGAAGGGCAGATTTTGGGTCTGGGGAATGAGACCTAGTTTTTGCAGAGATCTGAATGGGGCAAGGTAGGAAATTGTTTTGACACTTCAATTTTGAATGAAATGGATAGCTCAGACCGGTGAGGAGTTGAAGAGGGCAAGAAAATTTCAGGAATCCTCTTCAAACAGTTGAAAACATAGAAAATTAAACAAACCCTAGGTAGAGCACTGCAAATCTAATGAATTCCACCTTTATCCTTGTTTGTTTAACTTAAGAAGAAATAAGAGGGAAGATGATACACATAAAGCACCAGTAAACTTACATTAATAGAGAGAAACACATCATCAAAACAAAGAGCCACATGAATCCCAAGGAGTGCTGCAAACCCTGGTCTATTCCTTTGCCAAACTGCAGAGATGAATGTACAATGATGCTCAAAGCAATCCCAAGTGTCCAACCTATGCTAATGACTGAAAAATTACAAGATATAAGCAACCAAAAACTCATCCCAGCCTCTAGGGCTCGAGCTCACAAGTTTAGGAGCTGTTCCAACAAAATCTAAACTGAGAGCTGGAAAATAGGCAATGGAACAACTTGCCTCTATAAGATAGGAAACTGATTCATTCAGTTGCAATTCACCTTTTGATGGATGAATCTACCTCCATGAGTAAAAATTTAACAAAATTACATCAAGATCCATCAAAATACATCCAATTACATCATGAGTTTAACATTTGGAAGTAAGAAAGTCAAAATGTCAAAAACTAGGCGAAAAACAGAGTTACTGAGTCCAAAATTAGCAAAAATCCCTAATGCGCCGCGCCTAATTTCTCTATGCGTCGTGCCAGTTTGAAGCTGATTTTGAAGGCCTTCCCGGTGTCCAAATTGGCTCCAAGTGGGCTTGTTGGAAATTTCTGCCTGTCTAATTTCCAACACAACTGGAATTTCTGAATTTGGCTTCCATTTTCCCCTCAAAAAATGAGTTCTCCCAACACTGCTTCCTGTGTGTCCAAAAAGGGGCAGAAAGGTCATTTTTAGGGTGTTTTTGACCATTTTGTAAGCCCAAAACCTGTCAAAATATCTTGGCCTTAGGTAGGAATGCATAAATTTTCATGAAAAATAAAAAAATGTAAAGTTTTCCCCAAGAGGAGCTCCCAATCATAAGCGCATGCCAAGGGGCGCAACGCGTAGAGCTGAAAAATCTATGTTTAGGCCAAAAAAAACAAAATTTGAAAAATGTGTCCCAAATTTCTTGAAATTTGGGCTGAATTTCCTCCATCATGTACTATGCTGGGCCAAGGAAGCCTCGACCAATATTTGAAGTCTATCATTCCTTTTCTGACGCTTCGTCGACGCCTTCTTCATCTCTGTCATAAGAGGAATCTGTCTCCATGTTTGCCAAAGTCTATATTGTCTTAGATGAGTATGAAGAATTTTTTTTTTTGTTGCCAAATGTGTGATAATATGTGAGGGACTATTAAGGGAGAGGATGAGGGGAATTTTAGGAATATTGCTAGTTGAAATTTGCCAATTAAAGAGTTTTAGGGGCAACTTCTAGGCTTTTTGGGATAATGGGAATTGGGATAGGGAATAAGTGAATTTTAGGGATATGGGGGATAGAGAAATGTGCTGATGGAACTAGGAAAATGGTGAGGAAACAAAATGATGTGGGAGTGATGGCATAAAAAACCAATGTATAAGCCCTAGGCTATGATTTCTTGAGCAAGGAAGTAGGGTTTGAATTTGTTTTATTAAATCCTCATAAACATCATAAGACACATGTTTATTGGAAATGGAAGAGTTGTTTGAATTACTTTGGACCATAGGAAACTGAGAAAATTGAATTTTTGAATGAAATTTTGGTGAAAAGAGCTTGCAGCTCTATGTGTCGCGCCACAATCCAACGCGCCGCGCCACAAACCAACGCGTCGCGCCATAAACCCAACGCGTCGTGCCATTTTGCAGGAGACTTTTGGAGACCTTCCCGGTGTCCAAATTGGGCTCAGGATAGCTCATTGGAAATATTATTGAGTATAATTTCCAAATAAACTATAATTTTTCAATTTGGAGTTCATTTTCCCTGTCAAAAATCAAATCTCCCAAGACTGGTCAAAATGAGAAAATGAGGCTGCCTCAAGGCAGAGTGCTGTTGCAGTCAAATTTTGAAGGTCTTCCTCAACTCCAAATTGAGCTCATGATATATCATTGGAAAGATATTTGTGTCTAGTTATCATGTGACTCATCAAGAAAGTCATTTGGCCAACCAAGCTAGGAGTAAGCTTGATTTTCCCAAGGTCACTTCAGAGGTGCATCAATTCTCCTGAGGCAACTGTATTTTTGACATTTGTCTAAAACCATGAAACCTGTGTAAAAATTGAAGGAATTTTTTATTACTTGGCCTATTTTGGACAAAAAATTCTTTTATTTTTTCCAAATTCATCTTTTCTTGCTCAGAAACATCATTGGAGTAAAATCTGTCCTGATGTGTGGAACAAGAGATTTCTCGAAATGAAGTGAAATGAAGGGGACAAGGGGCTTCTGAATTCTTGAGAAAATTTTTGGAAGTAGGGAGGGATGTTAGGAAGTAGGGGAAAGTATAATTTCAAATATTGAGTGAGGGGAAGGGGTCCAAAAGGGAAAAACACAGGCCTAGCCTAGAAAATTGCCAAGTTGTAGCAAGAAACTAGGGTTTGTGCAAAAATGAGGAATTTGGGGGATCTCAATGATGGGAAGTGTTTAATAAGGTACATTAAGGATAGGGGAAGGTGTATGAACATTAGGATACAAGTTTTTCTGATGATTTGACCCATCCAAGAGAAATTACCTTCAAAACCCTAGGAGAGGGAAATGAACCTTACCTAGGCACAACTGAAGCATGAACAAGGTGTAAAATGACCCATTGGAACCTGACATGATGATGAAAACCCTATGAATGATGGTACACTCAGCTGAATGGTGACATGGACCGACATTTGGACAACTTTGAAAGGAGTGTTAGCAAACCCTAGACCTAATACCTAGTGACCAAATTTTACTTGAAGACTCACTGAAATGACAAAATTTGACCTTGACACCTTAAAATCACTTTGTAAGAGCATGTTTGATCACTGGAGGAAGGCTGCAAAGACTGAAACTAACAAGATCCATACTTGCACTCTTAGCGTAGATGGGATGGCAGATACATTAGATGGATGTAAAGACAACCTTTTTCAATGGAGTTATTGAGGAAGAAGTGTACATTGAGTAGCCAGAAGGTTTTGAGACCTTAGACAGGGAGTTGCATGTGTGAATACTCAAGAGAGAACTATATGGGATGAATCAAGCACCTCATGCTTGGTACACCAGGATCGAAAACTATTTCACCGGGTTGGGCTTCCCAAAGAGTGAAGCGGATGAAAACCTATATCATATTGTGGTTGATGGTAAGATTTTGATTATTGTACTTTATGTAGATGATCTGATACTGATAGGTGATGAGAAGCTCATAACTTATTGAATAGAGAACCTTGCAAGAGAATTTGAGATTACAGACATGGGGATCTTGCATTATTTCCTTGGTATGGAAATATGGCAAAGATATGGGGAGATTTTTGTATCTCAGGAAAAGTATGGCAAGGAGATTCCGAGGAAGTCCCAAATACTCCTCTTGCAGGAAACTTGAGGAAGGAGGATGGTACTTCAAGTGAGGTAGTGGATGATATTGTTTACAGGCAACTTGTGGGTTCACTTATGTATTTTGTGAACACACAACTAGACATATGCTACGCAGTTAACTAGCTTAGTCAAGCTATGGTTGAGCCAACCAAGCTCTTTTGGAAGGCAGGGAAGCATGTCTTGAGATATCTCAGGGGAACTACAGAGTATGGATTATGGTATAGACGGACATAGGGAGTGAAGCTTCAATTCTTCACCAATGCAAATTGGGTAGGCAGTCCATCAGACACGAAGATCACATCAGGAGGCATATTCAACATTGGATGAACAACAATTTATTGGTACAACATGAAATAGAGATCATTTGCACTCAGTTTAGTAAAGACAAAGTACATGGTATCTATTCAAGATGAATGCAAGGCCATCTAGATGAGGAAGATAATTGTTGGTTTGTTTGGTCAACAGATGGATCCTATGGTGATACATTGTGATAACCAAAGTTGCATTAAAATCTCGGTTAATCCGATATTCCATGACATGTCCAAGCATATTGATATATGGTATCACCATCTCAGAGATTGTGTTCAGAGGCGCATTATGTTTTTGCAATACATTCCTAGAGAGGATCAGGATGCAAACATCTTGATGAAGCCCCGACAAAGAGAAAATTCGAATACCACAAAGGAAAGATAGAGGTAGCTGATAATCCCTTTCTAGTTGAGAGGGAGTGTTGAAATTCAACAAGAAAATGCACCCACAAAATAGTGACGTTACACACTAGTGAGGTTACACACTCGTGAGGAATGTGGGTGTCAAAAATTATTCCCTTGAATAGCTTGGACAATAAATTGTAATTTAATCTCATAACAGCTTGTATAAGTTAACTAAGTCATGATGATTGAGTTAACTCAAAAAATTTGAGTTTTGGGTCTAAGATGAGGCATGTAGAGTGATTCTAATATTTTGGGGGTCTAGTTGTAGTTAACGCACTAGTGAGGTGCAGGTATAATAAGTTAACTCAATTAATTGAGTAAAAATTAGTTTAACTATTTTTAACTAAGTGATGAATTAGTGAGAGGTCCAGTGAATTAAATTAGATTTAATTCACAAGTAGTGATCAATCATATAAATGATTATTCACTATTATTAGCTTCATGCATGTCAGTTTTGAGGATGACCCAATTGAGGCAGAGGTTAAAGGGAACATAACTATCAGTTGTATTTTTAAAGAATTTCCCATGTGCAATTATAAAGCCATGATGGATTGCGCAATCAAGGAAGGCCAATTTTCCTATTTAATAGGGGCCTAATTATTTGGGAATTGCATGAGCAGGGAAGGCTGAGAATTGGCTATGTGTTTGTCCAATTTTACCTAGATCAACAAGAGACAAGTTGGCAGAGTGCTGGAGAATCTCATGAGAGATTAAGCGTTGTATTGTTTCACGATCCCTTGAATTTATACAATATATGATAGCGGGGTTTTAAGCAGTTTATTTCCCCAAGAATATCTTGTGTTGTGCGATTGATTTAATTCTTTATCTTACTTGCATGTGATTGAGCGACCGTGTTTTGTATTCTACAAATATTGTAGAAGGATCCCATATCTTGTTTTAATACATCACAAGATCGGATTGAATTCCATTGGTATAATATTTCTACACATTCCAAGTGAAGAGCGATGGGATAAGTTACAAGAGTTTATTGAATAAATAAAAACAGAAATCCTACAATTTTGAGAACAGATAAAGAGAAGGAGCATAAAAGTAGCTACAGTCAGCAACAACTTTCCTCCAAAGTTTCAACAAAACAACCAAATTTGTCCATAATTCCTATTTTTTAGTTCTATTTCAAAAATATCTATATCTTTGTTAGATATTATTTTGTAATCAATTTCTTTTTGGAATTCAAAGTTATTTCAATAGAAGTTGTATAAATAATTTGTAATAATACCTAGAAAGGGTTGGATAATGAAAAAGAGAAGACCTTTTTTTATTGTAAGCTGTGAACTTCACTTGAAGTAATAAATTGTAGAAAAGAAGAGGAAATTTTTTTCCAGGATTCTTGTGTCAAAAAAATGGTGATGTTTTTCTCATGTTAATTTGTCCTTCTTTCTGAGTTTTCACATGGATTTCCTTTCCTGATTGTTGTAAGAAGATAAAGAGCTAAATTTACTTGTTTGTACTCTGCTCTGGCTTATTTAAAACAACCTTAATGTTTTCCTTCTGAGATTAAATATAAAATTAATTTCAGTATGCTTTATATTTAATTGATCATCTGTTTATTCATCTTAGCCACACATAAAAATATCTTAAGATCCAGGAGTTTGCCTACCTCGCCCTGTTTCAGCTACTTTGTTATTTGTCATAAATTATTGATAATTTTAATGACTCCATGCCCAATGGAATTTTCCTTCATTTTACAGCCAAAACTTTAAAAAATCTATCTTGAACTCTAATATCTATCCTGAAATCCTGAAATTTGAAATTGAATCATACAGAGAGAACCCTCTCTGAAGCTAGAAGGGCTAGATCCCAACTTTAAAAGTGGTTTGTGGTTACCTTTGTAATTTTCCTCAGCTTAGGAAAAATACATAGTGCTAACATTACCTATGGAGATGTGTACATGTAACATATATAGTACTGTGTACCTATGATGTTGTATGTCAATTGTATATATGGTGTTGTGTGTATGTTGCATATGGAGTGCTAGGTATAGATGGTGCTATGTACATGTTGGATATGTGTTGTTATGTACATATCATATTGTGCACATGTTGGATATTTGGTGTTGTGTGCATGTTGGATATGAGGTGTTGTGTATGTACGGTGATATGTACATGTTGTATATGTAGTGTTATTTATATATGGTGTTGTGTGCATGTGGTGTTGTCTACATGTTGTACATGTGGTGTTGTGTGTAGGTGGTGCCATGTACATGTCGTGCGTGTGGCATTGTGTACATGTGGTGTCGTGTACATGTCATGCATGTGATGTTGTATACATGTGGTATTGTGTACACATTGTATAGGTTGTACAGTGTACATTTGGCATTCTGTGCACGTTGTGTAGGTGGTGTTGTGTACATGTGGTGTTGTGCAGGTAGTGTTGTGTACATGTGGTACTGTGTACATGTTGTGCATATGGTACTGGTATACATGTGGTATTGTGTGCATGTTGTACATGTTGTGTTACGCTTATGTAGTACTATGTATGTGCATGGTGTAGTCGTCGTATCATGACATGTGTATTCATTGTGTTGCACTCTATATATGTATATTTATTGTGTGGTGTTTTACATCGTATGTAGGTGTATGTGTTGTGTTTTATTATACACCGGGTGTAGGTTTATGTGTTGTATGTCGGTGTAGGTGTATGTATTGTGTTGTATTGTACACCGGGTGTAGGTGTATATTTGGTATGCTGGTGTATGCGTATGTACTATGTTGTATTGTACACTATAGGTGTATGTGTCGTATGCTAG
>JAXQQM020082915.1:0-19419 GCA_034641835.2 Pinus albicaulis | reverse complement strand
TAGGGTTACAATAAGAAATCACTGTTGTTTTGTGTAAAAGTATGTAATGAAAAAAACGTTGGACAACTTGAACGACTTCCAAGGGCAATTTCTCCACATATGAATATTTGATTTCAGTCAGATGCAAATTATGACTAAGATATTAAATCACATGTTCACCATTGAATTCATCTTCTTGAACTAGAACCATTCCTATCGTGGAATTGGAAGCAGCGAGGTACAAAAAATAATCCTAGTTGTAATTGGGAGGATGCAGTAACGATGCATGGGTCAACGCATTTTTAAGAGCATCAAAAGATCGATCAGTGATCTCTCCCAAAAGAAAGGAACATTCTGTTTTAACAACTTGGTAAAACCTTTTGTTAACTCAGCATAGTTAGGAATGAATTGATGTAAAAAGTTTGCTTTCCCTTGCAACCCTTGGAGTTGGCGAAGAGTAGAAGGAGGAGGTAAATTTATGATAGCCTCAACCTTTGATGGATCGACACAAATGCCTGCCTTTGAAACAATAAATCCCAACAATCGTCCAGATTGTATGCAAAAAACACATTTGTGAGGATTCAGACGAATATTATAATGCCTACATCGTATAAAAATGGCTCGTAAATGAATGATGTGATCTGATTTGCGTAAGGAATGAGTAGGAAAATCATCGAGGTAGGGTTGCACAATGTGTTTAATGTCATGAAATGCATAAGACATTTCCTTCTGAAAAGTGGCGCCAACATTCTTAAGTCCAAAAGATAATTTGCGATAAGCAAAAGTCCCCCATGGACAAATGAAAGTTGTTTTAGGTTGATCTACAGGGAGTATGTTGATTTGATTGTAGTCGGAAAATCCATCCATGAACGAAAACATTTCACTTCCAGCACAATCGTCAATAATTTGATTGATATAAGGGGTTGGATAGTTGTCTTTTGGACAAGCTCGATTTATATCCCTATAATTGATGCATACTCGTATTGTTCATTGTTTTTTATTGACAGGAACAATATTAGATACCCAATCCGTTAACAGAATTGGATAAATAAAAACTGCATGAAGTAATTTTTCAACTTCGGCTTTAATAGCAACAACTTTTCTCGGATATATCTGACGTAATCTCTGTCTGACGGGTTTAGCATCCGGGTATGTCTTAATTTCATGAACAAAAATTGACGGATCGATTCTTGGCATTTCTTCATATGACCAGGCGAAAATGTCACGGAATTCCTGAAATAGGGCTTTATATGCTTGGATTTCATCATTCGTACAAGAAGCACCTATATGAATGTTTTCAACAATTCCAGGTTTTACTGAAATGTCAATGGGAACCGTTGTAGAAATGTTTTCTAAATTCAATTCAGAATCAGAAGATGAGAGAGGATTTTGAGGTTCTTTGATGTAATCAGTAGTAAAAATAAAGGAAAAATTATTCTCAAAATGATCGAGATCAGGTAAAAACGAAGACCTATGATGTAGATCTTCCCATGGTAATTCATCGACAGAAAGGAATTCACGAATTTGTTCATCAGTATTGAATACTTGTTGATCAAGATCTAGAATTGAAGTCGAAGCTGAGCTCGATATTGAAAATGACTCCTCATTGATCACATTCACTAGATCTGATTCAGTTGAAGGAGTATCAGAAAATGACTGTACTATCTAATATGCTAACTCAAAAGGAATCAAAGGCATCGCACCATCGAAAGAATCCAGTTATGATTCTGAAGGTACTATCCAAGGATCATCAAAGGAAATAGTACTTGATGTAATCATATTGATATTAGCAATAGGAGGCTGTATGTTAGGAGCAGGCAGGGAAAAAGTTCCCAGTAAAGAAAAATATTTAATCAACCCTACTCCAACATCTTTATAAGGGATAGTCGATTTTTCGATATGCTGGATACTATTAGTCGAGGCTGGGTTGGATGAATAATATGAAAGATGATCTATTTTAACGAACTTTCCTTTACGAGGAAACATGATGAGACGAAAGATCGATGATACAACAATAGTCATGGTGTAAGACCAACTGTGACCTAGGAGAAGGTTGTAATCCAGAGGGGCATCAACCACTTCCACATCCAAATTAACGGTTTTTCCTTTGACCTCTATTGGTAGATCCTGTAAAATACCATACGGCTGAAAGCCTCTTCCATCAAAAGCTTTGAGGATAGTCGATGATTGGTTAATTGTCAAAGAACCAAGTGATTTCCAACATTTTAACGACATAATACATGTAGAAGCCCCTTCATCAACAACAGTACGAAAGATACGTTTGTTTTTTTACTATTACTGGAATTTGAAAAGCCATTTGATGGGGTAGGCGGGGTGTAAAATTCTCTAAATCGAAGATCATGAGGTTTGAATCCTGGAGGTATATGGCTCCTAAGGCTGACAATAATAATTTTCTTTGGGCTGGGCATGATTGTAGCACTTCCAAATCCGACATTGCTAAAGGGGAAGTTTCCAAGTCTCCAACAATATTGTAATTTTGAGCAGGTCTCGCATGTGGATTGAAAGATGATTTACGAAGTACACCTTTAACAGATGGTTTGATTACTAAGTTAGGATTTTGTTTCTCGATCTATAGTGGATCAGAAACCGAGGGAGATGTAGTCGATGTTGAATTAGATGTTTCTTCTTCTTTACCAGGATTTTTACTACCGTAATCTTGTGATCGCGTCGCAATCATGAAAATATCCTCTAGCGTATTTGAGGAAGATCCAATCATATTACTATCTTGAGCAGGAAAGGAATCCTTCAAGACAGTAGGTATCGGTGAACCCTTAATGAATTTTGATACCTCGGCTCTACGTGGACACTATTTTGTAAAATGATCCTCATCACAAATCAAACATGGATAACGAGGTTTTCGTTTTTCGTCAATTGGTTCAGTTTTATCGTTTTTATCTTTTGAAGATTTTTTCTTTTTATTCTTACCTTTCTTCTTACCACCAGTTTTAGGTTTGGTTGTAGATGATTCTACAACATGAATATCAGCGGAAGTTTCAACGGAAGAATCTCCTTTCGGTGAATCGGGTAAAGTGATAATAGGAGAAGTCGTCTTGGAAGATTTCTTATTACTTTTACTACTGCTAACAGAACCAATTACACCATCTGTGGCATGAGAGTCGGAAGGAGTTGTAGATAATTGACCAGGTCTTGGTAAATCGGGGATTTTATCATACAGAGTACTTGACTGGGTATATACAAGGTCTAGGTACTGAGCCTGAGCAATGACTTGCTCTTCCGTAACAATGCCTCCTTTGGCCACTTCTTCAGTAATATGGGCAATAACAATTTAATAAACCATTTAGCCAAAATTTGATCCATAATAAAGACCTTCACTAAACGCCTCCTACGTCTCCGTTCATGAATGTGATCGGATATGTACGTAGACGTAGATTGTTTTAATGAAGTCAAAAATTCCGTGCCATTGTCGTATCTAAGAGGCAACTGAAAATGGGTTAAGAAAGCAGTAGCTAGTGCATTAAAATTACTAAAAGAGTCTCGTGGTAACTCAATGTACCATTTGGCAGCTAGACCAATGAGAGTTCTCAAAAAAAGACACAGTCGAATCAAATAATTGATTACTGAATTGGATGCACACCAGAGGTGATAAGTCATAACATGATTAGTCGATGGGTCCTCTCCTGACTTACCCTCAAACTTTGGAATATCATTGGGTAACTTGTTATGCATTGACGGCCAATACGGAAGATAAAATATAGGATCGTTGGTAAGTCACGATAGATCAGGTAAATCTAAAGTTGCTATAAACGGTAACCAATGGCTAGATTCTTGATAACCTTATGTGATCAAACCAGTTCCAGGAGGAGGATATCCAGGATATCCTGGAATTGGATATGCATTGGGAATCATGAAACCTCCTGGATAACCAGGATTAACCGGACCACACTGGGGTTGTTGAGGTACTTTATAAGTATACCCAGGGTACGGTTGATACTGATATACTGGATTTTGTGTAGCCTGTCCAAATTGATACTATCCCTGGTATGGTTGATAAGTAAATTGTGGTTGACTAGTAAGAATCGTACTTGTATCAGCTTGTCCTGCAGGCATTTGGATCGTAGTCTGAATTGTAGGTCCTGACTGTGGCACAGATACTTGAGGAATTTACACTGATATAGGGGTAGTAGAAACAGGAGCTATAGATAATCCAAAAATAATTGTGGTAGGTTGAACAGAATTTGCAGCAGTAGCAGAAGTTTGAGGCGGAGTGTTGAGGAGGTAAATCCCCTCTGTGGACAGAGGCGATCCCTACTAGCCCAGCAGGGGTCTAGCAACAATCATGAAATGTTACAACGCAAGCTCCTAGTTACGAATGAAAAGACCAAAGATGGAGGCCTACCTGGAATCCAATGCTACGATCTGAAGTAGAGAGCATTCCCGTTCCTCAGCCTTGGCAGATCACGATCCTCCACGATCTCCGCGGATGGACACCTGCACATGCAAGAAACAAACAGATACAAGCATAAAATCCAACATACGCAACTAAATATCAGTCAGAAAGGATACTACTCATATTAACATAATCGAAAACAGAGTGGAACCATAATCGTAATCATTCATTAAATAACGATCGAAAGAGATTACAACCAATGTTCTGACGTCGTGGTCTCCTTCGGATGGGTCTCCAGTCGTTCACGTCTCGCAAAGCTCGCCAGGGAAAGGGAAAACCTCTCCAGAGTCTCTCGACAATAGTCTCCTTACTTGAGTTGGCCTTAAGGGAAGAAAGAGGGCTCTTACAGCACAAAAGGCTCTTGGGAATTTGGAGATTCAAAGCTTAGGCACTTCAAGACTAGCTTGCCATGGAATTGAGCAGGCTTCTATAGATGGGGAAGGAGGGAGTTGGGATCCCTACTATTGTGGGATTGGCCCTATCAATAAGGAAGGTTCCATGGGAGGTGGCAAAACCACTTCCCTTCCATAGAACTCTCGCAGCCAAACCTCCCAACTCAAGATAGGCAATGGTTTCTGAGTTTGTTGAAACAAAACTTCCGCCATATTTATTTAAAAAAACACTCCTTAAATTGGCTGGCGTGACTACTGCTCTGGGACAGAGCGCCAGTTGGCGTGGCCTCTTTGTAGGATTTTCCTCATTGGCGCGAGTGCTGAACTGTCTGCCCGCACCAATGCAAAAGGAGATGTTTTTCATGATTTTTGCAAGGAGATGTATTTAGGGCAATTGAAGCTCATGCTTAGAGGAGTGCATTGATGATGTTTTCAAGGCATGACAATGTTCACAGGTCACAAAATGGGTCCTCTATTGTGCGGGACGGGGAATGGTAGGGACGGTGACAAATTACTGTGTAACAGATGCCCCCTAAAGTATGAGGCTCGAGAGAGAGAGGGGTGAAATGCTTTACGAGAACATGTTCAACTGAAGGCCCGCCATCGGAAAACCTGCGCAGAAAGATACAACTGATATCTCAAGTACATGATGTATATGTGGTATGGGCGCAGCCATCCGAAACAGAGTACACTATAATCCGGATCCAGGGTATGGGTGCAGCCATCCAGCGAGGATCAAATAAATAGACTCAGGTATGGTCGCAGCCATCCAATCAGTGAGTCATGTACATAATGATAATAATCCACAATCGCAGCCTGGATTACAACAGACACAATCCAAGGTCTTGCGCTCCATCTTGACCCAAACAAAGTACAAGTTCGAGCATGCGAATATGTGAGCTGAAGTCGAACATGCAGGAACATCGTCTGATTACCAGCCAATGACGAAAGCTGTTAACAGACGCGAGAGGAACCACCAATAATGACAATGGCCCTCAAGGTACTGCAGGTACAATCTACGGCGTGTGAATCAATGAGTTGGCGTCGAACACCCGCAGAATCACTCGATTGGAGGCCAATGATGAAAACCTCACGTCGAATACGATGAACCTGCCATTGAGGCATGCAGGCTCCAAGGTACCATAAAGGAGTCTCTAGATCAACTTCCTGGATAATGAGCTGAAGTTGACAGGAAGTGACCTTGATCGAAGGTGGGCCATAATTTTTCCCACATCATTGACATGAGACAGAGGAACATGATGTTTTTGTTGTGAATCAAGATCGTATGAGAATCAGAGGAAGGTTGATATTTGCAGAGGTCAACTTCTCTTGAACATATAAACGACACGACAGTGGACTTGGCAGTATTTGACATCAACGGATCAGAGGTCATGGTGACGAGGCAATGAGAAGATGAGAGGTAAAAAAGGATTGTCCAAACCCACGGAGGCAAAGTGAAAAAATGAGATGAGATGTCCCCAACCCGACACGAATGCAGACAAGTGCCATGTTCAAGAGCGACATACTGCCGACGACAACGACGATGGTTCCATTTTTCCCCCACCATTTTTGGCGAGTACCCCAATTATTTTTGATAACAAGCTTGAAGGGGATAGCATATGCTTGTAATATAAGTCCGCCCTTTGGGCGAATCCATCCTAGTGCATTTAACGAGTCCTAGGAAGGAGGAACTCGGAGAACGTCATTTCGACTGGATCCGATGTCATTAGGGTTTAACGAGTCTGACAAAGGGAGAACTCGGCGTCTTTTCATGTTTAGAGAGTTTGAAAAGACAGCAGAAAAGTAAACTCCACAGATCCCTTTTCGTAAATAGTTCCTCGGACCCGAAAAGGTAGAAAACAATATCCGAGAAAACCTCCTAGTCGCGATAGGCTAGGGTATTCCTTTTTCGTAATCAATCCATCCCAGCCCGAAAAAGGGTTAAACGTATATTGGGTAGATGTCGATTCGTGTCCAATTTAACGAGATCGAAACGACAAGGGCCTCGGCAATCTTTTCATGTTTAGAGAGTCAGAAAAGAGCTGAAAGATGACTCCAAAGTGACTTTTTCGTGTATTTACCGAGTCCGAAAAAGTAAAAAATACAACTCGTTTCCATCGTTAAAGTCGCAAAAACCTACTGCTGCACATACCAAGCAAGTGTAAAACCCATTTTCGACATAACATATTAAAATATTTGATAAAAATGACTTTTTACAACTCATTTTATGTCAAAAAGTTATAAATATGTCAAATTGGTAAAAATAAAATTACATTTACTATTCACCTTGGTAAAAAGCAACAGTGATCCATTTGGAGCAGAAACTTCTGACGACGATTGCGACAGATCCGGTTAACCATTCATTTTCTCGTCTGCTACAGGTAAGAGGCGCTCCCTTGCTCTACATTTTCATCCATTTTTTAATAGTTTTCCTTTGTAAATCAGTTCTCTAGGGCCACCTTTGAAATTTTAGGGCCGCGCTGATTGGCGCGGGTATCGGGCACGGACCTGCGCCAATGGGCTCTTTCATACAAAGGGCTTGCGCCACGTGGCGCGATTGTTCACAAAACAGCCGCGCCAGCGGCTGAACCTAAAATTCCGCCTAAAAAATCGATATTTAAACCAAATTGCATGGAATTTGAGGCCTATCAGAGATCTAACTAAGGGTTTATGACCATATGAATGCAGGTAATCAAGAAAAATGGCGATTGAATGGAAAGAACGAGAGCATGGAGAAGAGGATGAACAGGCCATCCAAAGTGAGGCTTGCATGAATGCCCTCAGAAACTGTGGGCTGAAAAAGTTCTTCCTCACACCTTTTCTACGAGCTCAGCCCGAGCTCCTCCAGTATTTGATCAGTATCTGGGATGAACATGAACAAGTGTTCAGGTTACGAGATCAGGTATTAGAGCTGGAGGTTTCTGATGTTTATTTTATCACCGGATTGTCCCGCAGAGGTCCGATCCCTGTCTTGACTGGAAGTAGACCATTTGGCGAGAAGATGGAAGAAGTGATGGCACGAGTGTGCCGAGGAGCACAAATGGGATCAGGAAGCAAGAAGGTGGATATCCACACTATCCCTGATCTGGCATTGATAATTGTCCTACATACCATCACGCGGGCTGCAGGGTCGCAGGCACCGCACGAGGCCACAAAGGCCCAACTCCTGCTAGCCTCAGAATGCATGAGTCCCTTACTGTTTGACTGGGCAACAACAGTAACAATAAATATGAAAAGGCAACTCACAAAATGCAAACAAGGTAAACTAAAACAGTTTGGTTATGGTTCCATCCTGGTATCGTTCATTCTGGAATGCTTACCAATCTTCCAGGGCCAAGGGGCCTCAGTAGCAGATCCGATACCACGAGAGCCAAGAATGGCTCGCTGGGCAGCATTAATGCCCAGAGCTGGAGGCGGCCAACATATGTCCTGGAGGTCGGAGTTCTTTAGGTGGTTACGGCGCCAACTGATTGTAGTGGAAGACTGGCCCTATGCAAGAACTGACTTGTACGGAGACCCAGATCTCCCACTGCCAGAAGGAGATGACTGGGACGAGGAGTTGGGTAAGACCTCATGTTTTGACTTTATGTTTTATGTTTTTTTTTTTGTTAATACAAATTCTTCCTAACACATTTTATATATGTATGCAGATGTGGGACCTGAGAGACCAGCTGGGATGTCTCCAATCTCACGGAGGACACAATTCGCCCCTGATCCTCAGGGAGAGGGCACCGGAGGAGAGGATTTGATCCAGAATCTTGAGGGCATTTCCCGAGGGATTCCAGACTATGCTCGGCTGGCGGACGTACCGATGGCATACCAGCGCCACACGGTGGGAGTTCCAAGTCGGATCCACCGAATCCTGAGACGCTTAGTGCGTGCAGTCACATGCTATCATGAGCACCATGCGTATTAGCTCTTAGGATTTATACCACACCCATTTTTTGAGAGACGTATCGTCTCCGGATGTACTTAAGACGATTATGTATATTTTGACTTTTATGTGACACACTCTATGTAAACATTTCGATATCTATATATATGTGCATATCTATTTTTGGATGGATCTTTCTTTACATGTGATGATGATTTACAAATTGCGCAAATGTCTGTCTAATACCAAATTTGCTACTGCATCTGTTAATGTATTCAAATGTCTGGGTATATGATGATATGTAATGTAGTCAAAATTTCTTTCCAGTAATCGAATACGCAGATACAGACGTAAGATGGATGGGTTCCTTACCGAATAGTGTCCGTTCAGTTGTAACACTACAAGTTGCGAATCTAGATACACGAGCAATTCACGGATACCAAGGTTTACTGCCTCGGTTAATAATTCTAACACAACACTATATTCCGCGATGTTGTTCGTGGTACGTCCTAGACACACTCCTTGCAAGTCAATCAACTCACCAGCAGGATCATAGATTACCCAGGCTGCTGAAGACAGATTCCTGGTACTGCGGGAGGCACCATCCGCGAAACCAACAAATGGATGAATATACATCTGCACAACCAGGAAGACCCAATCAGCAGAAAGATGTTTACAAAGCACACCACACTATACATGCACACAAATGAAAATCACACACCTATGTACACACACCACACCAAGAAATCACTTCAGGCATAGTACTTTTTGAGGTACAACCCATTTCTGGGCTGCACCAGCGGAACTCCTTCATAATCTATAAGCTCGTAGGCCCCGTTTTTAAAAACGTGTTTTACTATATAGGGCCCATGCCACATAGGCTGGAACTTACCGGCTCCAAGCCTGTCATGTGCTTGATCGTACAGGAGGACGAGGTCTCCTTCAATAAAGGAACGAGGAGAAACAGATTGATCAAAATGAGTTTTGACCCTCTTCTTTTGTGCTTCGATAATTAAAGCAGCCGGACGACGGGTTTCATCTAACCGTTCCAGATACAGAAGACGTTCTTCCTCAGCAGAAGTATTAGGTAGAAGCTCCACAGCTAATTTTAACGAAGGAATCTCGCATTCAACCAGAAGAGTTGCTTCCAGGCCATACACCAATTGAAATGGTGTGACCCCAGTTGCACTCTTTGCAGATGTTCGGTATGCCCAAAGAGCTGAGAACAGTTGGAGATGCCAATTGGATTTGTGAATACCAACTGTTCGCTGAAGCATAGTGACCAGAACCTTGTTCACTGCTTCAACCTGACCATTCGCTTGAGGGTAATATGGTGTCGAGCTGTCGTGACGCAAGCCCAACGTTGAAGTCAGCTCCGCCATCATATAATCTCGGAAGTGAGTACCGTGATCAGTGACGATGGATTGAGGAACCCCGAATCATGCAATAACGTGGTTGAATATAAATTGAGCAGCCGTTTTCCCGTCAACAGCTAGTGTAGGCATCGCCTCGGCCCACTTGGTGAAGTAGTCGATGGCGACAATGATATACGCATGCCCCCCGGCCGAGTGAGGGTTACACGTCATAAAATCCACGCCCCATTTCGCAAAAGGGCCGACGGTAATAACGGGATGCAATGGTAAAGGTGTCGTGCGCATCTTGCGCTGAAATATCTGGCATGCATGACATTTACGGACTGCAGTGATACAGTCTTTGAATATGGAAGGCCATAAATAACCTGCTTGCAGAATCTTCTGGGCAGTAGCATACCCGGACATATGTCCACCACAGGCGCCACTGTGGCAGTCATTGAGGACCTTCTCAGCCTCTTCCAAGGTTAGGCATCGCCGGAGCACCGAATCTACTCCAACGCGATATAAAGTATCTCCTACTATACGGTAGGGTTGGGACTGGTGCCGAATCCGACGGCGGGCAGCTTTATCCAACTCAGACCGAAATGTCGAGGTCTGAAGATACACTATTATGTCACCGTACCAAGGGTCACGAGTACTGATGAGGAAAAGCGTTTCGTCCGGTATATGGTCATCAGAGTGTGAGGGAGCAGAGTCTGTAGGGAGAGAACATATCAAATCCGCGAAGACCAGTGATTTAGTTGACTTAGCAGTAGTGAACTCCAAGTCAAACTCCTGCAGGATCACAATCCATTTGGAGTACTTGCCCCCCAGTAATTTTCTGGAAAGAATATACTTCATAGGGTTGCAGTCTGAAACCACTGTTATCGTACGCAAAAGGATGTAATGGCGAAAGCGTTGTACAACGTGTACTGCTGCTAATGCCAACTTCTCGACATGTGCATAACGCGTTTCCAGGTCGAGAAGGTTCCGTGACAGGTAATAAACAACATGTTCATCACCGTGATCGTCATCCTTCACCAAGACCATGGCGATGGTGCTAAATGCGGCGACTAGATATAAAGTGAAGTCGCGGTGGTAGTCCGGAGGACGAAGCAACGGAGCATTGACAAGCAACGTCTTCAGCTTCTCAAAGGATTCCTGAGCAATCTCGTCCCAATGAAAGGGAACGTTCTGCTTTAATAAACGAGTGAATCCTTTGGCCACCTCAGCATAATTCGGGATAAAGCGCCGAAGAAAGTTCGCTTTCCCTTGCAGACTCTGTAACTGATACAGGGAGGAGGGTGATGGGAGATTTACGATGGCCTCGACCTTTAAAGGGTCAAGGCGAATTCCGTCTTTCGAGACTATAAATCCTAAAAGACGACCAGAATCAACGCAGAAGACGCATTTATGAGGATTGAGCCTGATATTGTAGCGCCTGCAACGAAGAAAGATCTGGCGGAGATGCTCAGGATGGTCCTCTCACTTACCCGAATGGGCTAGCAAGTCGTCCAGATAAGGCTGAACGATATGGCGAATGTCATGAAAAGTGTAGGACATCGCACGCTGAAAAGTGGCTCCAACGTTCTTCAAGCCGAACGGGAGTTTTTTAGACGCGAAAGTACCCCAAGGACAGATGAATGTGGTCTTGTGTTGATCCTCAGGTGCAATATTGATTTGGTTATATCCTGAGAAACCGTCCATTAAGGAATAGATCTCACTCCCGGCACATTCGTCGATGATCTGGTCTATAAACGGAGTGGGATAATTATCCTTTGGACAGGCGTGATTGATGTCGCGATAATCCACACAGACTCTAATCGTACCCTGCTTTTTATCGACAGGGACAATGTTAGACACCCATTCTGTGAGGGGGATGGGATAAATAAAACCCGCGTTCAGAATTTTTTCAACTTCTGCCTTGATGGCGGCGGCTTTCCGAGGATGCATGGGGCGTAAGCGTTGGCGCACGGGTTTTGCACCTAGATAGGTTGGAATCTCGTGCACTATGATACTGGGATCAATCCCTGGCATTTCCTCGTAGGACCACGTGAAAACATCTCTGAATTCTTTGAAAAGCTCAGTATAGACTTGAATCTCATCGGGAGAACAAGTCACACCCATGTGAATATTCTCAACGATCCCCGGTTTAACGGAGATGTTGATCGGGATAGTTTGAGTAATGTTACTCAGGTTACCCTCCGAAAAAACCTCGTGCGTCAAAATGGGCGTTTGAAGAGGAGGGGTAGGAACCTGAGTAGCATAACGCTCCAGACAGTCAGTCATTACCCCCAAGCTAGGCATAAAAGAGGAGCGATGATGTCCATCGCCCCAAGGCAGCTCCTCAAGAGACATAGTTTCAATGATAGCCTCATCGGAAGGAAAATTCTCTCTGAGAGGATCAGGTGAATCAGCCTGACCAAGCCAGGGGGATTGAGAGTAGACGTCGAGAGCCATGCTCAAAGGAGCATGCTGAGGAGGTGGAGGATCAGATGCAGCAACAATCTCATAGTAGTTGATCTCTTCTGGCGTTAAAGGCATTGATTCTCCAAACTCATACACCTGCTCAGGCGTAGGAATAAGCCAGGGGTCATCGGACCTGGACATCATGTTGACTTGAGCGGTGTGCGGTGGTGGTGCGGGAAAGATACCCATGAGGACTGGGTCTTTGAAGAGACCAGGTCCTACACTGTCCGGGGGATTCGGAATTTGATCCACGTATGGCACGTTGTTCTCAGAGGAAGAGGTGAAAAATGACAACTGATCCACCATGACAATCTTGCCCTCGTGAGGGAACTTAATGAATCGAAAGACGGTGGACGGCACGCAGAGCATGGCATGGGTCCAGCTGCGGCCAAGAAGTATATTGTAGTTGAGTTTAGCGTCAACCACTTCCACTTCTACGTTGACAATTTTTCCCTATAATGTGATCGCTAGACTCTCGAGAACACCCAGGGGTTTAGATTGCCGACCATCAAATGCCTCAAGGGCATTGGGAGATGACGACAGGGCTGGAGAGCCGATGGCCTTCCAGCAAGCGGAGGACATAACGCAGGTAGATGCACCTTCATCCACGACGGCCCTATGAATGTTCAGACCGTTAATCCCGACTTGAATAATAAGAGCGATTTGATGTGGAAGCCGGGGAGTGAAATTCTCTAAATCGAAGGTGAGAAGACTCGAGTCGGCGGGATCAATGCCCCCGATCGCAGACAGTAAAGCCTTCCATTGCGAAGGACAACTTTGAAGAACTTCTAGCGCAGACATGGCAGACGGCGCCTGTGCCAAATCCTCAACAATGCTGTAATGTTGAGCGGCACGAGCATTTGGATTATAAGAAGATCTTCGAAGGACACCTTTAGAAGGTGGCTTCACAACGGGTTCAGGAGTAGGCTTCTCGATTTCCAATGAACCGGAGGCAGGTAGGGGAGGCGGTCCATCCGCAACTGCCTTCCCGGGTGCCTGCCGCGATTCGTTGTAATCCTTCGAACGCGTAGCGACAGAGATAGGTGCAACACTCTTCATCATGAAAACTTGGGACCCAAATGGTGCAGATGGTGATGGCTGTTCGACCATCTGGGTCTGCTGAGATGGGAATGGCTCTTTTAGAATAGTTAGAGTCCCTTTAGGGCCCTTGAGAAGTTGACTAACCTCGGATCGTCGTGGAAAATCCTTAGTATAATGGTCCCCTTCACAAATGAGGCAAGGGTACTTCGGTTTATGTTGAGAGCCATCCTCGGTGCGAGATTTAGATTCTGGCTTTGGGGCATCAGATTTAGATTTTCCTTTGCCCTTCTTTTTCCCTTTGGAAGTTTTCTCCATAGGATTGGCCTGGACGGCATTCACTTCCATGGTTTTACCAGAATCGGACGGGGCGGGATTAGCAGGAGCATTGTTGGAAGAATTAGACTTCTGCTTCCCATTCGAAGATTTCTTCGAATTTTGAGAGACAGAACCAATGACACCATCCACCGCAGGGGTAGGCGAAGCCTTAGAGGTTGCGGACCGCGGGGCATCAGGCAAGATATCATAAAGCGTGTCGGACTGAGAATATACAAGATCCAGATATTGGGCACGCGCAATGGCTTGTTCCTCCGTCACACACGCTCCCATCGCAATATCCTGAGCGATTTTATTCACAAAGGAGGTGGTGAACCAGTGAGTCAGTATCTGATCAGGTATGTGAAACTTGATCAGTCTACGACGGCGCCACCACTCATGAATGTGATCCGAGATGTGAGTGGCTTTATCCTGCTTCAGGGAAGTCAGGAGGTGCGTCCCGGCTTCATACCGAACCGGTAACTGAAAATGCGTGAGGAAAGCCATGGCTAAAGAATTGAAATCTTGGAAAATGCCACGGGGTAACTCTATGTACCACTTAGCAGAAGCTCCAGTTAAAGTACGCTGGAAGAGGCGCAAACGGATTGAATCGTCGACCCAAGAGTTAGACGAACACCAAAGGTGATACGTCATCACATGCGCCTGGGGGTCCTCTCCAGCTTTTCCCTCAAACTTGGGGCAATCACCTGGTATCTTGGTGGGAACCGGAGGCCAATACGGATTATGTAAAATCGGATCATTAGTCAACTTTGAAACATTCGGCAGCTCCAAGGTAGCCAGGAACGGCAATGGAGGGTTAACTGCCATGCCAGGCCCAGGATGAGGTCCGGTACCCATACTCCACGATGGTTGTGAATATCCTTGCCCCCACGGGTTCTGTCCTGCAGGATTCTGACCGTAGGGGGCGTAGGTCGTATAACCAGACTGATTTGGATGCTGGTAACCATAGTGTGGGGCTTGATAACCAGGGTACGGACCCTGATTATGTGTCGGCCCTGTATAAGCAGCGTTTGGATTTGGCTGCTGAGTGTAGGTAGAGCCGGGTGGAGGAGGATAATACTGAGAGCCTTTGGGGTGGTTATAGTTCGGTTGAGACTGACCATGAGGATAATAACCACCCTGAGGATGAGTAGGCTGCTGAAAAGTGGAACCCTGCGGAGCCTGATACGTAGGGCGCAGCTGTTGATTTGGCTGCGACATTGAATGAACCGGCTGCTGTGCAGGGTTAATGGAATGAGCGGGCTGCCCTGAATGAACAGGTTGACCCGACTGAGAGGGCTGACCTGAGTGAACAGGTTGACCCGGATGTGAGGGCTGACCTGAATGACCAGGTTAACCCGGATAGACAGGCGGCGCCGGTTGCGCAGGCTGACCTGGTTGTAAGTGAGCCCCAGGTTGTACCGGATGGGCCGGTTGGCCTGGAGGCGGGACACCGGGTTGTACCGGATGAACCGGTTCGCCTGGTGGTGGAACAGGACCAGGTGCTTGCTGGAAACCGGTTTGACCTGAAGCAGAACCATAGGATGGTCCTGGCTGATATGCAACGTTAGAAACAACAGGATACTGCGGTTGCATTGGTAAAGAAGGTTGGATTTGCCCCCCAGGACCATAGACCGGTCCCGGTTGGTACCCCGGCTGAGGCTGGACAGGTTGACCGGAAGGGCTGTAATACTGTCCTTGCGGACTGTACGATGGCCCTTGCTGGCCCGCAGGGTAGCCCTAGATGGGCTGCCCCTGTGGGTCATAGGGATAACCAGGTTGGCCCGCAGGTTGGCCTTGGAAAGGTTGCCCTTGCGGGTTATAAGCCTGGTGATGGGGTAAACCTTGAGCATAGAGGAAAGCCTCAGGAGCGGGTAGACGCAAAATCTCCTCGTGCTCGTCATACTGACCTGGAAAAGCATACACGGGAGTACCATCCTGTGCATAGTGTGAAAAATAAGATCGGTAGGGATCTTGGGAGGACGGTCCAACCTCGGCGTTCGGCTGTTGCAGAGACAACCGATACTCCTCCGGAGAAATGTTCTCCGGTATAGCAGTCACTAGATAAACATCTTCAGGAGTTGGCCCAGCCCTAGTAGCAGATGCTGAGACAACAGGAGAAGAGGCGGCCACACAGATAGTGGGCCGGATGGGAACAGAAGTGACGGGCGTCTGAGGAGACACCCCGGGTGTAGTAGCAGCTGGCCTCGAAGCAGGAGATGATATTCCCATAGAGGCTGCAGCGGAAATGATCTGACCCAGAGATCTGTATCCCTGTGGTAAAGAAGGATTGGCTGTTGACATGGCAGCCAGCTCAGAGTTGTCTCCCTGAAACAATCTTCGTGGGAAGAGCTGATAGTCTTCACCAGACGTTGGGATTTCCTCACCAGAATCACTCATGGTTGATCCTGCCATTAAATCTCGCAAGAGACGGCGAGGACTAGGAGGAAATACAGCAGCAACAAAAGGCGAACCCGATGTAAGAGAAAGGAAATCAGCTCCTAATCTCAATTCAGACACAAGGTCCGAAAAGGGCCAATTGAACTCAACTGGTCCTCCAAAGGGTTGCTCAGTGAGAACTGGTCCCCCTTCAGGAAACTCAGAAACAACAGGCTGCTGCAGTTCAATAGAGGATTGGGAAGCCTCTGAAGAATCGTCCGTGTAAGGACTACCAGTAGACGAAACCGAAGGTTCCGCCACTGTGGCAAAAGACCAGAGAAAAAGAAGCAAACACACACGGGCTGAAAACGAGTTAAGACACATGATCAAATGGTCAGCAAGCAATATCTAAGCGGGCGTGTAATCATGGGTGATTAATTTTTACCACATTGAAAAGTAAGAAACTTTACCGTTTCATGTTTTAAGAGTCGAGAAACGATAAAATATGACTCTATCTCTTTCAGATTTGACACAAGCGTGAAAGGACAAGCGCTTGACGGTCTTTTCAAGTTTAGGGAGTCAGAAAAGACCAAATGACTGCTCAGGAAAAACTAGGCACAAAGGGTGTACCAAATATCCGTGAACTGCAATATACACCTTAGTTTCAATAATGAAACAGAAATCGACCAAGGACTTTCTGTACGTGTAGGTAGTCTCCCCGAATGCTGTGTTCAGTGTATCACGGGTATAGGGCGGCAGACTCGGCTTCCTGTGGATAAAGGATTGAAAACCTAGAGGGGTCTCCCTTTATATACGCGACGGTACGGGGAGCACAAGTCCGTACTAGCGCTGTCTAAAGCCAAAAGGCGAGCGACAACTGCTAGGTTTAAAGACGCCAGAACACGTCTCTAGCCTAGACCACTAAATATGTTTCGTTAGATTTCAATGCTGCCTTAGGTTAATTGAATAAATTTTATAGTTGATCTTCAATTAAGTTTCAGTTTTCAGGCCCTATCGTATGTAATGTCTTAAAAGACTCTTAAATGCAAAGCTACATGCCACAGTCCAACATTTCGTTCGATGAAAACTAGTTACAGAAGAGTTGAGAGCTTTTACACAAACGAAATGATCAGAAGACAAACAATGAGATCTCTAATGCAACTAATGAAATAGAAAGATTTCCATCCAAATCACTAATCACTAGCAAAATCGAAAAGATTACAATTGCACTAATTAACCAATAAGCAAAAGAGATTTTTTTATTTTTTTTTCAACGTTTGATAGCTAAATGCACTAAACAAACTGAAAACAAATGGAACAACTTGAGAAATGATATTGAGAGAGAAAAACAAACAAATTTCACTCAATGACACAAGCAATCAAATCCCAAATCGACCAAAGTCTCTTAAAACCAAGAAAAAGACTCAAAGGCTCCAATGGACCGTGTGATCTAGGCCCAAAGCAAGACCAAACGAAATTTGAATGAAGGAATGAGCAATCACCCAAAAATCGCAACAAAACAATGAACAACTACTAAGAGGATGCGGAGGAGCAATCAGAAAGTCGACCGGACAAACGAAACACCAAAACTCCCAAGGAGGGCTCGATACACTAGGCCACTAGATGCCCTAGGGCTCAAAACGTGAAATCGATAGATAAAAGCAAACAACCAAAGGACGGAGGCGAATTCCCAGTCAAACAGGACTCCAACACACTCAGGTAGTCGGAAAATCAAGAAGAAAAGCACTGACCAAACCCAGAGAGCTCAAAATTGAGGAAACTCAAAAACCTTACAGGAGTGGCGCGACTGTAAGGCTGCAACTGGCGCCAGAAAGCAATTGGCGCGGGCTAAACAAAAGCAACATGCGCCAATTGGCGCGACTGTCGGGCTAAAAAGCGCGCCAGTCGAGTTTCTCAGCCAAAATTAAAAAAGAACTACTCCAGAAGCAGATCAATGTAAACTAAGCAAACCAAGTAGCAAAAAACAGCAAAAGAACCCAACCCAAAAGGCTAACCAAGCAAGGAAAATCATAAAACAATCAACGAGACAGTCCAAACGAGATAGTGAAATCTAGACAATCCCCAGTGGAGTCGCCAAATTGTTGAGGAGGTAAATCCCCTCTGCGGACAGAGGCGATCCCTACTAGCCCAGCAGGGGTCTAGCAACAATCACGAAATGTTACGACGCAAGTTCCTAGTTACGAATGAAAAGACCAAAGATGGAGGCCTACCTGGAATCCAATGCTACGATCTGAAGAAGAGAGCGTTCCCTTTCCTCAGCCTCGGCAGATCACGATCCTCCACGATCTCCGCGGATGGACACCTGCACATGCAAGAAACAAACAGATACAAGCATAAAATCCAGCATACGCAACTAAATATCAGTCATAAAGGATACTACTCATATTAACATAATCGAAAACAGAGTGGAACCATAATCGTAATCATTCATTAAATAACAATCGAAAGAGATTACAACCAATGTTCTGACGTCGTGGTCTCCTTCGGATGGGTCTCCAGTCGTTCACGTCTCGCAAAGCTCGCCAGGGAAAGGGCAAACCTCTCCAAAGTCTCTCGACGATAGTCTCCTTACTTGAGTCGGCCTTAAGGGAAGAAAGAGGGCTCTTACAGCACAAAGGCTCTTGGGAATTTGGAGATTCAAAGCTTAGGCACTTCCCGACTAGCTTGCCATGGAATTGAGCAGGCTTTTATAGATGGGGAAGGAGGGAGTTGGGATCCCTATTATTGTGGGATTGGCCCTATCAACAAGGAAGGTTCCATGGGAGGTGGAAAACCACTTCCCTTCCATAGAACCCCCGCAGCCAAACCTCCCAACTCAAGATAGGCAATGGTTTCTGAGTTTGTTGAAACACAACTTCGGGCCATCTTTATTTAAAACACTCCTTAAAATTGGCTGGAAGCAGACGACCGTCGGACGAGCGCCCGCTGGTGCGGCCTCTTTGTAGGATTTTCCTCATTGGCACGAGTGATGCTCGTCTCCGGGCCTGCCATGCAAAAGGAGGATGTTTTCAAGGATTTTTCGCAAGGAGATGTCTTTAGGGCAATTTGAAGCCTGAGGCTAGAGAAATGCTTGATGATGCTCAAGGCATGACACGGTCTGGCTGTGTCACAAAATGGGTCCTGACAAAGTGGATAAGCACAGGACTATGACAAATTCATTAGGTAATAATA
>JAXQQM020063476.1:0-55204 GCA_034641835.2 Pinus albicaulis | reverse complement strand
ACAAGAGCTGAGGGTGAATATAGGGTGAATGCTGTTCTGCAAGAGCTCAGGGCGAATGCTGAGGGCGAATGTTGTTCTGCAAGAGCTGAGGGTGAATGCTGTTCTGCAAGAGCGGAGGGCGAATGCGTGCGTGATATCAGATGTTAATGTAGCACACATGTACATTTGAACACTAATAGATTTTTGTAGTTGAAATGCAATGCTTGTTTTCATTTAAATGTAGGGTTTTTAAAGCAGGGAGAAATAATGGCTGCCAAATTAATAAGCGTTTCTTTGGGAAAAATTTAAATCTTGTATTGGTGATGAAGATAATAGAGGGTATTGAATCTTGACTCTTGACATCTACAGAGAACCCTACAGCCTAACACAATCCAATGGAATTGACCAAAAAAACCCAAATAGAGTCAACCCTACTATAGGAGGAAGGGCCTGCAGTAAGAACTTACCTTTTTGCAAGAGCTGAGGGCGAATGTTGTTCTGCAAGAGCTGAGGGCGAAGGCTGAGGGCGAATTTTGTTCTACAAGGGCGAAGGGTGAATGCACGCATGATATCAGATGTTAATGTAGCTATTGCGATGGATACGAAACAATAAAATCATTTTTATGTAGCGCGCATATAAGTTTTGTATTTTTATGTAGCGCGCATATAAGTTTCGTATTTTTATGTAGCGTGCATATAAGTTTCGTATTTTTATGTAGCTCGCATATAAGTGTCGTTATACCGACGGCGGAAAAAGCATCGCTACTGGGACGACTGCCTCCAAACGTCGCAATTGCGACACTTGGACGTTGTGTCTTACTTGCGACATTTGGAGGCAACCGTCGCAATAGCGACGCTTTGGGCCATAGTGTCGCAATTGCGTCGTCTTCCTCCAAATGTCGCAATTGCGACACTTTTTCTAAGTGCCAGTATTGCGACACTTTTCTATAAACGTCGGTATAGCGACAGTTTCAGGCAGGATGGAAAAAATTTGGGGAAATTTCCGACATTTGGTCAAAAGCGTCGGAACCAAGTGTCAGAATTTCCGCCAAATGTAGTAGTGGGCTGATTCTTACACTTGAGATATCACCCTCCAAACAACTCTGCAAAACCCCGCAGCAATTGCACTATGAAAATAACACAGTTGCTGGAGAAAACTGTGTTGTAGGGGTAAGGATATGGGTTGGCCTGATGCCAAGATCTGAAGATAAGCTCCAAGGCTTCCAAACTGATCCTCCAAAGGCAAGAAAGACTCTCCCTCTGAAAAACAAGCAATGGAAGAGATGTTGTGACTACTCACTGCAACACTCAGCAACACAGTGTTATTCTGCTGCAGAAATAACGTTGTCCTAATGGAGGAAGCTTGGCCTTAAGCCTAGATGTGAGACAAATCAGTCCAATCCCTCAAGAGGCCTCTCAAGAAGGAGAAAGAATCCTAAACAGGAATTTCCCGACAATTCTTGCTAAACAACAAAGAATGCATAATGTCTGAATAGACATGAAATCATAAACATATGCATGAATAACATTGGCTCTCCTCCTCTACATATATAGCATGTGAAGGCTCTCTCTCCATGGGTACCATCCATTAGGGTTTCCCCCTTAAATTAATATTCCCTCCTCTATCTCGGCGTTGTCCCATGTAGTGCTTTCCACCTCATACCCAACGCTATTTGACTTGGTCAAACTTAACCAAGCTTCTTTGCAAAATGTCTCCTTTCACACATGAGGGTGTGAAATATTGTTCCAAGGCTAATCCCTTTCCATAATAGAGGGATTTTATCTATGTTTTTATTATCATTGGGCCTCCTTACCCAATTATTCATCTCCTAAATGAATTTAGACAAAAATTAATGTTCCAATTTATTGAAGAAAAATTAGGAACATTACAGTCCTCCCCTCCCAAATGTTGCTTGTCCTCAAGCAACTGCAAGGATAGAACTGAAGAATCTCCACTCAAGTAATGGAGTTAGAAATTTGATGAGGAACATCTTCCCCATGTGGATCCTCCATCCCCAAGCAATCATCCAGACAAAATGAGCCACCTCCCATTAAGGTAACTCCTGAAAATATCCTTCCACCTCAAGCTTCGGAAATGAAGGTAGAATGAAAATATGAACTTGGAAAGCATCATAGCTCACCCCATGCTATCCTTCTCTCCACTCATGACAAGTGTAGAGTGTATGCTGATCCTGGGCTACAAAAGTATTGCCCTCAAATGGAAAAATGAAGAAAAATCCTCTAAAGAGTTCTCCTCCGACAATGAAGAACAAGCTGGCCCAAAACATATCATCCATGATGAATAGGACATGGTCATCATATAATGTCCAAATGAGAAGTTTTATATAGGTTTTACATGATGCTACAAAGTGCAAACAATATCTCAAGAGGACACAACGTAGTTTCATCCACTGCAACTTCAGAAAATTACATGGCAAGCAATGTACAAGATCCACCACATCTACTAATGGATAGTAAATGGCTGAATGTAACAACAATACATGATCAAGCACTTGCCCATGGCTGTACAATGGATTAATACCAATCTCATGGCCCATCTCAAAAGAGAACAAACATGTGGTCGCGGTGGACATATCTCCTCCCATGCTCCCATTAGAACATGTAGTGTGGAAAATGTGATAATTTTTCCCACTCACGGACACATCCAACTCATGTGCCTCTCTCATAATCATGCTTCTTATACAAATCTGATCCATATCAGCAAAGCAATTCATGATCAGCAACAAAATGAAAGAAATACTGTTGGTTTTACATGAGGCTTGAAGGTACCAACAGTCTCCCAAGTACATATAGCGCAGTTTTACAAGCTGTTGCTTGAGAAAATCACATGGCAAGTTGTTTTGTGTTACATGAATAGTTATGTATGTCATGAAAGCTACTGATAAATAGAAAATGGTTGAGTATATGAACTGATCATACATGAAAGAAAACACTTTCCCAAGGGCATATAAAATATGGTTGTCTCCATCATACAAGTTGGCCCAATTTTGTCCACGGAGCAATCTGATAAGCTTGCCCTCTTGTAGAGCCATGCACTGCAAAATAATGGTAAGATTATACAAATCAGCCAATGTAAAAACATATTTATTACCATATGCCAGGAGTAAAATGATGTATGGATCCATGAATGAACCCTCCATATTTTTTTGGCATGCTCCCATGAAGAGGAATGAACTAGGTGTTGCAAGAAGATCCTTCTTCTCATGCTTGGGAATCCAAGTCAAGAATAATGTAGCATAGTAATAGATTACTCCATATACTACCTCATCCATCTCACCTCCCTTTTGTTCATCAAGTGCAAAAAATATGAAATGATCCTGGGACCTGTGGGTTATGGATCCACCACACTTCCGCTGGGCACACTTCATCCATCGGTTACTGCTCCAAAGAGATAACATTGTTGGCCTATACACATAGGCTCTCATCCATATCAAGCTCCATTCTTTGACATGCTCTTTGTCAAAGATATCTCTCATAATGCTGCAATATATAAGAAGTCCCTCCCAAGGTGGAAGTACCTCTCTATCATCAAAATTCAAGGAGAGAATGCCATCTCCTCCCCCTGCAACATCATGCAAAGTATGAGAGCAACCCTTCTCTTGCTCTCCCAGAAATAATAAAAGCAACAAAACATTTTGCTGCCTCCCCATACTCCCATCATACAACTCATGTGATGAAAACACAATGAATGATATGAGTGTCACATCAACATCATGCATCCATACTCTATGTTGCTCAATTATGCAAGTATCCTGCCATCCTTTCTCCATCCTCCTACTCTTAGGAAGAGTGTTTTCCAAGTGATGGCCAAACTCTTTCAAGAGTAACCAGCGCAGCCAAGCCTCTTACTTCCCGGTATCATAAATTTTCAAGTAGCCTCCCAGCTCCTTGCTCATCAACCACATCCACTCAACCACTTTTGGATGCTTTCTCCTCCTCTTCATCTTGGTACTCCTCCCAAGAGGGCTACCATCCTCCCAAATCAAATTCTTGTATTTGCACTTCATGGGATTTTGAAATGCAATATTCTCAAGGATCAATGAGACCCTATAAAGACCCAAATAGGTGGTAGGAAAAAACCTCCCATCATGATGTGTACGGCTCAAGGAATGTCCAACACAAGCATGAGAGATGTTATCCATCCTAAGATGTCCTCCATCTTCTATCTGCTCTTGTGAGAAAGGAAGAAAATATTTGCACTCCATGGTGTGTGGAAGTGCACCTCTAATGAGATCTCTCCTTGAGATCTCCCTCTCATCAATAGTCTTCCAAAACCAATGAGGTCTTGTATTTGAAAGTAGAAGTTCCTCTTTGAGCTGAGTGGAGCTCATTGAGAAAGTGTCATCTTGAAGGGAGAAAGGGGTTCACACTGCAAGATGTCTACTATCATCCTGCAAGGCTTCAAACCCCAACCTCCAATGTGATATGCAATCCAAAAAAGGCTAATGAAGATGATGGTTTGTTTCCTCCTTGAAATTTTTCATGTTGCACAGCGCAGTGCAACCAAGCTGCTCTATGGTGGCAATGGGATTTGACCCTTGGTCATTCAAAAGCAAGTTTCCATATTGATCTAAAGAATTTGCTGCAACAAAAGAATGTGGAAATCTTCTCATACCTTGATGTGCATTTAGAACTTCTTGTAGGGCTGCAACTGTTGATGCATGTGGTTGCTCCTCCATGAGTGTGATAGCGTTATCACAAGGCTCCTCAAGTGGTGGTGTGGTCCGCCCTTCCTTTGTTCTTTCTCCATCAAAGGTTTTGACCAACCCTTGGATGAACTTTGCAAAATTCCTCTCCCTTTCATGGCTCAAGTGGCTGCTCCACCAATCATAGGCTTCATCCTCCAAGTGTAGCGTTGATATTTCAACAGCTTATTTCTCTACTACAGGATGTAGAAAGAAAAATGCCACCAAATCTTTCACCCAAGTTCTTGCAGTAAATGTCCCATCATAGGTAGACAACAGAAATCTATTGCCTTTGATTAACTTTCTGATACATGGTCTCTTCTCTTCCTTTAGCTGGATGAAATGAGGAAAATCTAGAGTCTCCTTGAAGGGTCTATGTTGAGATCTATACTCAACAAGGTAATCACTCATAATCTGATGATCCAATTATCTTCCATGCTCAATGTCTTCTTCTTGATGAGAATAGGAAGTGCATGGTACTTCCTCTTATTCTTCTTCAATATTCTTGACCTCCTTGGAGAGGTCTCCTCTGGATCTAAACATAGATGAGAATAAACTCATCTTTCTCAACATTTTGATATTCTTGGGCTTAGACTCACAGGCTGAGCCAAGAAATTTGCTTTGATACCACTGTAATATTCCCTTTTCTGAAATATCACAATATATTCCAGAGATTGACTATAGGAGCATTTACTGGATATGTCACCTTATAGAAAGGATGAGATCTAGAGGCTACCTGGCCCTCTACAGACTCTGTCTATAGATATTGTAATATTCCTCCTACAGGAATTGCCCAAAGAATGGGGCTGCAATGATGTATGAGAATACCATGAAGAGACAACGTTATTTTATGAGCTGTAAGACAAGAATATTTATATATAGCCAAGAATGATGTTATAGCAGTAAAAGAGTACAATTTCTTAAGGAAACAACCTCTCAAGAAAGGCAATGCAAGCCTCAACAAGACATGTACTTGAAAGTAGAAGAACACTACTATTTCTGCATAAACCCAAGCTATGAGGACGCGGTTTATAGAAGGTAATGCTCCATATTACATTAAAACTGAAAGATATGGCAAGATATGGCTCAAATACAATAGGGGAGAAAGGATCTAACCCTTAGAAATAATAATACATCAATCCTCCAAGGGATTGTCTGAAATATACAAAATGAAAAAAATGTCGGAGTTGCTAGGCAGCTGCTACAACTCAAATTTGGAACTCAATAGAGAAGGCTGAAGATGATAAGCAATCTAAAGTAGACCTCCTCCAATGGAAATCTGAAGTGGAAGGTTGATCCTTACACTTGACATCTCACCCTCCAAACAACTCTGCAACACCCGCAGCAATTGCACTATGAAAATAACACAGTTACTGGAGAAAACTGCGTTGTAGGGGAAAGGATATGGGTTGGCCTGATGCCAAGATCTGAAGATAAGCTCCAAGGCTTCCAAACTGATCCTCCAAAGGTAAGAAATACTCTCCCTCTGAAAAATAAGCAATGGAAGAGGTGTTGTGACTACTCACTGCAACACCCAGCAACACAGTGTTATTCTGCTGCAGAAATAATGTTGTCCTAATGGAGGAAGCTTGGCCTTAAGCGTAGATGTGAGACAAATCAGTCCAATCCCTCAAGAGGCCTCTCAAGAAGGAGAAGGAATCCTAAATAAGAATTCCCCAGCAATTCTTGCTAAACAGCAAAGAATGCAAAATGTCTGAATAGACATGAAATCATAAACATATGCATGAATAAAAATGGCTCTCCTCCTCTCCATACATAGCATGTGAAGGATCTCTCTCCATGGGTCCCATCCATTAGGGTTTCCTCCGTAAAGGAATATTCCCTCCTCTATCTCTGCGCTGTCCCATGTAGTGCTTTCCACCTCATACCCAACGTTGTTTGACTTGGTCAAACTTAACCAAGATTCTTTGCAAAATGTCCCCTTTCACACATGAGGGTGTGAAATCTTGTTCCAAGGCTGATCCCTTTCCATAATAGAGGGATTTTATCTATGTTTTTATTATCATTGGGCCTCCTTACCCAATTATTCATCTCCTAAATGAATTTAGACAAAAATTAATGTTCCAATTTATTGAAGAAAAATTAGGAACATTACAATATAGCTGCTGCAAAAGTAAATGCAAATATATGGAACTCAGGAGCTCTGATGATGCCAATATTCAAGATCTGGCCAATGTGATGGAAACCCAAGATAACCCAGAAAGGATTTTCCAGATCTACAACTTTGGAAAATCACCCTCCTAGGTTTTGATCCTTTGACTGCTGGGTTATTCAGATATGAAGCTATATCTAATCCAAATATGGCTGCAATATTTTATACAAATAGATCTAAGATTTTAGGGTTGGTCCCTCCTTCAGATCTACAAGCTAGGATCTTGATATCTTGCCTCTTCTTCCTCCTCCTTCAGATTGCAGCAACTGAATATGCAACTACAATAGAAACTGTGTTGTACAAGAGGGAGAGACTCTATGCCTGCTGAAATATGCTGCAATAAGCTCCAGGCTGATGGAAAATATGATGGCAAGATGAAGGGATGATCCCTCACAGGATTACTAGGTGAAATGCTAGCAACTTCCTTCCTCCTTTGGATCTACAATGATAGACTGCGTACTCCTGGTTGGGATTCCTGCTGATAGGAGGTCAATAAATTTTGGCCTGATGCCATATCTGAAATGAGTCTCTGGTATTGTTTATCTTGAAGCCCAAGGTGATAGGAATAATCCTTCACCGGTTCTCCAACTAAAATACTGAAGACAATCTCCTCCTCCCAAACTATTCTTTAGAAATTGTGTAATTCCTGAAGGTATGTGTTCTGCAGAGAGTGTAAATGGTGTGGCACCAATTCCTGATGATCAATGAATTACAACCCTCTTCCTTAGATATCACTCAAGGAAAGAGGTTGGATTCCCGACTAGGAACACCTAGTTCTAAACAAAACTTGCAATCTTATCTAAACAACCAAAGAAAGCATGGAATGTCAAATGAAAATTCCAGATCTAAACAGATCTCCAAAAGAATAATCAAAAGCCTCCCTCCAAAATAATAATCTAAACACGGGATCCCAAAATAAGAATGAGGTTGTATCAGATCTGAAATACTCATGCCCTCCTCTGATAATGTTCTCAAGCAAAGGGTTGATCCCTTTTACTCAAAAACACTCCTCCTGATAAGCTCAAATGACCCTCCTAGCAACTGCTTGCAAAATAACACAGATCTAGCTGGAAAATGTGTTGTGAGGGAATATGGATGGTTGTCCTAATGCCAATGATCTGAATGTTCCAATTAATATCCCTTTTTCAGGAATGTCAACAATGTGCTCCAGAAAAACGCTGTATAAGAAAAAATGTACAACAAAAACGCAGATCAGGACTTGGTTCCTCTTATTTATGCTGTATGGGACTTATACATGGAATTTCATCTCAAACAAATCATTTTATATACATTAAACAGATCTCCCAAAAACTAGACTAGCTAAAAAGCACCCAAAGAGGAAGGCTGCAGCCAAATGCAAACACTGCTTCAGGAATTACGTAGTTTTATCAAATGTTCAGTGGAGATCAACAAGGAATTTTATATTTCAGTAATACAGCAGAAAATCAGCATTATGATGAAACTCTTTCACTATACAGTAGAATGCATGAGACAATACAACAAGAAATCTTCATAAAAGAGAGCTAGAACACATGTAAATTTGCAGAAATGGCTCAACAACATTATTTTTAAGGAGCTTCAGTAGCTAGAAGTTAAAACTCAGATCTAGGATAGATCTTTGGACAAAACATTAGATCTATTTTAGATCTGGAAGATAGATAGTCTTCTCTTCAAGATCCCCTTGTAATTTTGACAAAAGCATGCATAAATAAGAGTAGATCTGAGAAACAAGTTACATATTTGTAAAATGCTGCAGTAAATTTTTGAATATGACATTTCATTACAATGGATCGGATCTAAACAGAATATGGATCAACAAGCTAATCCATGGATCACCAAGTGGAAGGCAAAGCCCAACACTAGAGATCTCTGATCTAAACTATGAGCAAAACACCATGAAGAGGATCACACCAAAATAATGCAGTCTATCTAGATGAACAGTGCTATAGCTCAAATGACATAGATAACCACTGTAAAATTGCAGATTTGAAGTACAAGGAGAAGAGACACTCTTCCAGGAGGTTAAAGAACACACTCCATGAGAAGAGGCTCCCAAAAATACACTAGATCTATGTAGATCTAGACTCCCACTTCCTGCAGCTTGCAGAAGCAGAAAAAACCTCAATGGATCAGCATTGCTAATGAAAGTAGAGCTTGGCCTCAAGCCTGATAGTGGTTCAATTAAGAAAACACTCCTCTAATAATCCTCAAAGGAAGAGGTGAAATCCCTGCATAGGAATTCCAAATACAATCTTCCACTAAACAGTAGAGGATGGTATTTGTCTAAGCAGACAAATACTCAGAAATATGATCAATCAACAACGTTCTTTTGCTACCCTCCCTTTCCTTGTATAAGATGATAAAACCTTTACAAACCCTAAACCACCTTGATGAGTTATCCCTTTTCACATGAGAGGCTTCCTTCTATAACTGTGTTGTCCCTTTTGGAGATGCAATGAACCTAGACAGCGTTGTTGATTTGGTCAAGGTTGACCCAGTCTTTAGCTCAAACCTCTTTCACACCTGCAAGTGATTATTTACATGGCCTTGATTTGTCTTTGTTCACATGGGCATTGATTTATTCATAATTTTCAGGAGTTTTACATGTCCTCCTTTATTCATTTATTCATGCAACATAAATTAAAACAAAATTGAATGTTCCTCTTAGCTAAGGCTAAGTGGGAACATTACAGTCCTCCCCTCCAAAATGTTGCTTGTCCTCAAGAAACTGATAGGGTAAGAGTTGTAGTTCTTCTCCTTCTCCATTGATGGCACCATCAAGGATCAATTTTTCATCATGGGTCAAGTCCTCATTAAGCCAATACATCAAAAATTGCTCCTCCAATGCTAACATAATAGGGGCATAGTCCATCCCTTCAGGAGTGTAAAACTCAACACAAATAAACATGGGTGAGGCAATGCTACATCTAAAACATGTATCATGAAGTACAAGTTGAAGTTCCATCCCATGTGGTACATATACACTGCCCATCCTTTGACCATACAAACCCATAAACAATACCAATATATCATCTATGTATGGAAGCAAAATCACATATATGCAAGCTGAAATTTGCACTTTAGGAGGTGGGTCACAATCCCACATAAGATGCCAGCGCAATGTACTTCTTGTCTTTAGTAGATATGAGTGTGGTAAATGTTACTCCTACCACACCTTTGCTGCATGAGTCACTTTGACATGGCTGAAAGTGATATATAAGTTAGGTGCCTTTGGGAAGCACCCATCATGAAAAATAATCTCCCTTTGCACCTCAAGGGAGTGATTAGATTCAGAATTTTTATTGGCCTTACCAATGCCATGAGATCTACATTTCATACCACTCCCTGTAGGAGCCATGGCTTGCATACATATGGTAAGTGAATATGTCAAATTAGAAAAATAAACATGCTCCATAAGATCAGATTCTTTACCATGCAATTCTCCCACACACGTGAAGTTGGGCATGGATATTTCTCCTCTTTCAAGAGAAGGAAGAGAAGGCTGAAATGACTCCTACATAGAGTCCTTTGGTTTTCCCCACTCCTCATAACTCTTGCACTCTTGAAATTGTTGATGTAGTTCCTCCCAATCATAGTGTTGATGTAGTTCCCCCTCCATACCCTCCCAATCAAAACTCCTCATGATTAGGGTGTAGATCTTTGTTGACTGCATATAGCTAGAAAGGAACTCTTTATGTGCCCTTTGTAGTATCTCTTGCTTAAGCTTGGAGGATTTAGACAAGAATACTCTACCAATATGATAGATGACCCCTTCATGGACCAAATAGCCTCCCTCTCACTTCATGCAATCTAGTATCATCCCGGTGTGAAGATCTTTGGAGTACTCCACAAGGAGTTGAGATCTCCAATATGAATCCACATAGCTCAACAATGACAGCGCTATTGATACATCTATGGGGGTGCTTGCCTTGTTTCTAATTGGTCCTTTGACATTACACATGCCAAAATTGTTTGTTGGAAGGTTGATCCTCCCCTTTCCTTCCTCCCACAGCGCTGTAGCTTGCTCTCCAATCCTTGCTGGATCTATATTTGGAGCAGCACTTTGTGAGGCTTTCCCCACAAAATCAGAATCTAATGACATTCCAAGTGGCTTGCCATGAGGTAATAATGTCTCTTACAGCATCCTCATAAACATGAGAGAAGGAACTGTGAGATCCTTGCTTCCACTGCGCAAATCCATCTCTGTTGTTTGTGTGGAAACATTAGGTGAAGGATAAGTGTGCATGCCTTGAATTATTTGTGGTTTCCCACTCTTCAAGTCCACCCACTCCATCTGCAAGGCTTTCCAATCAGTGGTAACCTTCCCCAAGGTAATAAACCACTAGACACCTAAGATGATATTGGTTTCTGGTATGTCAACTACAAATAAGTGATCCACCAAGGTGTAAGATCCCATAGTGACAAAAAGTGATGGAACATATTGCATGCATTGCATGGTTCTATCTCCTGGGACCAAAATAGAAAACCCATCAAAAGTATCAGTGGGGATTCCTCTCCTTTGCACAAGGTGAGCAACAATAAATTTGTGAGTTTCCCCACTGTCAATCAGAATAGACACTCTCTGGTTCATGACTGAGCCTTGTACTCTTAGGATCAAGTACTTAGGCACTCCTTTCAAAGAGGCAAGAGTCCCACTTGTTGGGGAAAAGGCTCCCTCTTCATCTCTAGATGGTTTTTTATATTACTCCTCATCATCACCAGCATTGTGACCCCTCCTAGGTCCATCAGTCCCATCTTCCTCCTTAAAATATGAGAAGACTTCTATATAGTATTCCCTTCCAGCAGCACATCTATGTCCCAGTACCCATGGTTCTTGGCAAGTGAAACACAATATATTTTTCCTCAAATCCCTCCGAAGATCAATGTCAAGAGGTTTCTTCAGTGATCTCTCCTTGGGAGGAGCAACTTTCCCTTCTTTTCCCTTAGAAGAGTGAAGGGATTTTCTTTGGAAAGTTTCCTTTGCTTTTGGCAAGGCATCTTGGAGATCTCTAGCTCTCTTAATGGCATCATGCAAGGTGATGGGCTTAGTAGACTTAACCAACCCATGCAAAGGTTCCTCCAGGCCATCAATGAACATGTAGACTCTCCTTGCTATAGATATATCAGGAACCATGACCGATAATCTCAAAAACTCAGAGATATAAGTCTCTGCATCTCCTACCTGCTTCAGTTTTGCAAGGATTATGAAGGGTGCTTCAGGATCCTTCTTGTCAAACCTCTCCACCAGTCTTCAAGTGAACTTAGCATAGGTAGTCACATTGATGTTTCCTAATGTATACAATCCATGGAACCACCAATTGTGTGCTTCACCTTCAAAGTACAGTGCTGCAATCTTGATGGCTTCAACTTCAGGGACTTTGTTCAACTGGAAATAGATATCCAGCTTTTCCACCCATGCCTTGGTAGAACAAGAGGATGATCCATCAAAATTGGGCAAAAATAATCTTCCCATAGTGTGGTGTCTCCCATGAAAGAAACCACCATCTCTATATTGCTGCCATGGTCTCCTCCGATCCTTGAGATGGAAAAAGTCTTGGAAACTCAAGTTATCCTTGAATCTATGACTCTGAGAGTAACACTCCATAAAGTAACCTTCAAGGGAGGTTTTCTCTTATGGTCCTTCATTCTCTACATCCAAGAAGGTAGGCATAGTAGAGCATTGTGAGGCTTGTGGAGCTTTTGGCAGGCTCACAAGTTGACTAGTCCCATAGTGGGACATGTCAGAACTTTCTCCTTGATGAAATATCCCAAGAGATTCCCTCATTCTGTCCACCCTCATCTATTTGATATCCTTGGAAAGATCTTGCATGATCTCCAAAAGAGTTTTTTCAAACTCCTATGCTTCCTTATCATTCACAGTTTCAGGAGCTTTCCCCTTGTCTTGACCCTTGTCAGGGTCATCAGTAGTGTAGTCATACTTTTTATGACTTCTATTCTGGTACCTCCTCTCCCTCTCAATAAGAGGATCATCTTCTTTGGAATGCATCATGACTGTTTCTCCAAGGAAATCATAGGCTGTGCCAAGAAAGGAGCTCGGATACCATTGTAATACCCCTTTTTCAGGAATGTCAACAATGTGCTCCAGAAAAACGTTGTATAAGAAAAAATGTGCAACAGAAACACAGATCAAGACTTGGTTCCTCCTATTTATGCTGTATGGGACTTGTATATGGAATTTAATCTAAAAAAAATCAGTTTAGATACATTAAATAGATCTCCCAAAAACTAGACTAGCTAAAAAGCACCCAAAGAGGAAGGTTGTAGCCAAATGCAAACATTGCTTCAGGAATTGTGCAGCTTTATCAGATATTCAGTGGAGATCAGCAAGGAATTTTATATTTCAGTAATACAACATCAAATCAGCATTATGATGAAGCTCTTTCACTATACAGTAGAATGCATGAGACAATATAGCAAGAAATATTCAGAAAAGAGAGCTAGAACACATGTACATCTACAGAAATGGCTCAACAGCGTTATTTTTAAGGAGCTTCAACAAATGGAAGTTAAAACTTAGATCTAGGACAGATATGTGGACAAAACATCAGATCTATTTTAGATCTGGAATCTAGATAGTCTTCTCTTCAAGATCCCCTTGGAATTTTGACAAAAGCATGCATAAATAAGAGTAGATCTGAGAAACAAGTTATAGATCTGTAAAATGCTACAATAAATTTATGAATATGAAATTTCATTACAATGGATCAGATATAAATAGAACATGTATCAGCAAGCTAATCCATGGATCACCAAGTGGAAGGCAAAGCCCAACACTAGAGATCTCTGATCTAAACTATGAGCAAAACACCATGAAGAGGCTCACACCAAAATTGTTGTAGCTCAAATGACATAGATAACCACTATAAAATTGCACATCTGAAGTACAAGGAGAAGAGACACTCTTCCAGGAGGTTAAAGAACACACTCCATGAGAAGAGGCTCCCAAAAATACACTAAATCTCTGTAGATCTAGACTCCCACTTACTGCAGCTTGCAGAAGCAGCAAAACCCTTAATGGATCAACGCTGCTAATAAAAGTAGACCTTGGCCTCTAGCCTGATAGTGGTTCAATTCAACAAAAACTCCTCCAATAATCTTCAAAGGAAGACGTGAAATCCCTGAATAGGAATTCCAAATACAATCCTCCACTAAACAACAGAGAATGGTATTTGTCTAAGCAGACAAATACTCAGAAATATGATCAATAAAAAACCTTCTCTTGCTGCCCTCCCTTTCCTTTTATAAGATGAGAAATCCTTTGCAAACCCTAAACCACCTTGACGAGTTAGCCCTTTTCACATGAGAGGCTTCCTTCTAGAACTGCGTTGTCCCTTTTGGAGATGCAATGAACCTAGAAAACGTTGTTGATTTGGTCAAGGTTGACCCAGTCTTTAGCTCAAACCTCTTTCACACCTGCAAGTGATTATTTACATGGCCCTGATTTGTCTTTGTTCACATGGGCATTTATTTATTCAGACTATTCAAGAGTTTTACATGTCCTCCTTTATTCATGTATTCATGCAACAGAAATTAAAACAAAATTGAATGTTCCTCTTAGCTAAGGCTAAGTGGGAACATTACAGCCCACCTCTAAAATGCATTGTGCATGTGGACATAATCCTCAATGTTTGACTGCGTTGTCTTTCCAAGCCCTCCATCACGTCTACATGCAATGTTCACCCTCTCAATCATGGGTGCATTAATTGAACTACTTCCTCCATCACTTCATCATGAATTCTCTATGATCTTACATTAGATGCCATCCATGATCTCAGTTGACTGCTTCAACCTCCATGATCTATCTCATTAATGAGACATGATCTCCACTCCATTCACATTAGTAGCTACTCCACTACTCCATTATGTAGATCTATGTCTAAATAATCCACATTCACACATCAAGAGTGGATATTATTCATCTTTGAGGATTATGGGCCCCTCCACCCTTTTATTTACTTAATTTATTAAGTTTATTAAGAATTATAATATTCCAAATAACATGTGAAAATTTTGGAATATTACAATCCTCCCCAGAAAAATGTTGCTTGTCCTTAAGCAACTACAAAAGTAGATGCAAAATCCATCTATTCCCCTCCAAATGGCATCCACATAAGGAAGGCCTCCTCCATTTGCTGCAATGAGTTATGCATGTTTGGTTCCCAAGTTGTCTCTGTTGGGAAAAATACTGAGAGGGGGGGGGGGGGGGGGGTGAATCAGTATTTAGGACTTACTCAAACTTTTACTTTTTCATTCTCTAAAAACCCATACGCTACTTTTCTGAATCCAACCAGCGTATACACGCGGATATACTTCATAAAACTCGCGTATATACAGAGATATTATTATGCCATTAATTCTTTACTTAGATCTATACAACATTCATTCTTCTAATGATTAGATAACTGTAAGTATGTGCAGTAATAACATAATAAACCATCACACATAAGCAACACACATGAACACCAGGATTTTAGGTGGAAACCCAAGTCGAGAGAAAACCACCGCTGTCGTTGTCTCAGCCTTCAATATTTTATTATAAAGAAAACATCTTACAACCATGTCTTTGTGTGACTCATACCAACAGAGGCATGCCACTGCTGACTACAACCTACCGTTTACCGACCTCTACAAGGGAGCTACAACCCTACTCTCGTTTACAGCCTCTGGAAAGGCTTCGACCACTCGTTTACTAGCCTCACGGAAGGGCTTCGACCCTGCTCGTTTGACCTCTTTGGAAAAGGCTTCTAGCCTTTGGCCTGAAGGCTACAACCCTCAGCACCACCATGGACCACGTTTCATCAATTTTCATACTGGATCCAATAACTTCAATAGATCACAACTTGCAGGCCACTTTTCATCATATTTCAGACTGGACCCTCTTCACACATTTAAGCTTAATCATATATCAAACTGAAACTTATACCCTTATCAATTCATTCAATGAATCTTCAATCAATCAATCAAAAACTTGATCTTTTCTCAACATAGTCAGTAACATAATCAACATTCAGACAACACAGATCTATATGAATACATCATAGACAGATAGCAGTAATATAGTAGAACAGATCAGACATTTCATACCACATACTTCAGTAAACCCTAGTTTTTATACGCGCTTTCTTTTCACTGAACCTGCGTATATACGCGCTTTCACAGAAACGAACCTGCGTATACATCTGCACTAATTTCACATTTAATACGCGCTTTTGCTGAAGACATCCCGCGTATACACGCGCCTTTGCAGAAGATAACCCGCGTATAGATCTGTAACTCTTTCAGGACTTGTGAAATTCTTCAGATCAGATGAATAGCTCAGACTTCATTCTTCAATTCAGCAAATATTCGCCAAATAGCAGATCTAAACAGATCTAGACAATACATATACATTTCAGATCTAGAGGTCCCTCTTCATCATTTTCTTCATAGGTGCATCATAGAATCAGATCTATCATCAAACTGTTACCCTTTCCATACAGACATACTTCAGAGTGAAGTATTCATTCAAACCCAGACTCATGCACCCCCTTGCACTATGAATTTATTTTCCTTATATAGGTTAGCCTTTGTCAATACCATGAGTCAAAACCACACAACTTCTAATGGTATTCCTGGATGAGATCAATTAGATATTCAAGCGCTCAATACAATGGGTCAATACCATGGTAAGAACCCCTGGATTTATAACTTAAACAAAATTGACATACAGCTTTGAGGCGTACTTTCCATGTACATACACTCATACCTATACAAACTCGTATGCATAATCAACAAAGTCTTATTCATCATTATACGGCCCCGTGCAAAATTCTTTCTTACACTTTTATACATCACGATTGTAGGTATAGGATTTACATCATTAACAAACTCATCAAGTCAAGAACAACTTCATCAAGTAGTTTGCCATCATCTTCATCAAGTGGGTTGCCATCAAGGACAACACTCTGCATCATATTGCCAACAATCTCCCCCTTTGGACTTGATGGCAACCACGATGGTGTTTGATCACCACAACAGATAGATACATTGATTATAACCATTATACAATAACCATGTTACTCTCCCCTATTCAAACACCATGTCACTCTCCACCTTTGACATCAAGGGCAAAGGGCGGATCAAAACCAACACAAGGTTTTTCTCCTCATGTAGAAAGAAGAGCGTTGTAGATCTGATGAGTACTGAAGTTACCATGCTCCCTCTGAGTTCATGCTAAATCTTCAAACATATTTTTCAATGAAGTACATGACTCTATGACCTTCCTATCACCAAGGACTCATACTTACATCAAAGATCCAACCAAGTGGATTTACATAAGAGACTCAAGTACCCAACCAAGTGGGTTTACACATTTTGACTCAACTACCCAACCAAGTGGGTTTACACATTTTGACTCAACTACCCAACCAAGTGGGTTTACAAAATTGCCTCAAGTATCCAACCAAGTGGGTTTACACACTTTGACTCAAGTCCTTACATGACTGAATATTACAATTTACATCATAGGTCTCATCGTGACCTTTTCATCAAATTACAAATATGAATTTTTATGACCACTACCAAAAATACCTCAAGAAAAATCATATTTCAGAATCATCATAATGCCAACAATGCATTACATTCAGCAATGCTAATGCTCCCCCTGAAACTGTGCATCCAAATGACCAATACTCCTTCTTAGCTTGTGTATCCTGAACACTTTCAACAGCAGATCATCAAGGTATCTTCATCAAATATCAGAGAGTGAAACAAAACTATGAGAGCTGAAACATCACCAGATATACCATACAGCATCAGAGATACCAAAAAACACCACAACTTGTTGCTGAAGAAATGCTGACCTAGAAAAATTGTCAGCAACCACACATACGCGGTTTTCTGTGTATTAACTCGCGTATATACGTGACTGTGATTCAGGAAATCCGTGTATCCAATTCCATCTTCTGCATTTTAATCAGATCTGATCCTTTGTGAGGCAGAGACAGATTTCAGCTTCTTTCTGAGATATTTGAATGCTTCAGATAGATAGAACAATGTAGATGTGTTTTCAAGTGTCATCCAATGGTTGTAGCATAAGCACATTAGTAACCAAGCCTTCAAACTCTTTACAGCATCAACATATTCTTCCCAAGAGGAATTATCATACCAGAACAACTTCTACAATAAACCATACGTGTCAAGAAATCATTCATGTGATCTGATGTCACCAAGATCTTCAAGATTTATCATGATCATGATGTAACAGGTGTAATAATTAAAAGAGGTCTCAACCAGCAACAAACTCTGCATGATTTATCCTTATCTCTGAATCACAAGACTTCCATCTTATCCATGTGTAAAAATATTCTTCAGCAAAAAGCAATCAGGGCTCATTCATAATCTCATCATAATAAACCATGTATCATGTCATCATCATTTAGAACTGAGAAATAAACAGATAGAGTGCCTATAATACAATCATTAATAGTCACACTGATGCTCCCCGTGAACCTATGCTCCTGATCTTCAGTTGTCATACAAATTTTCTTATCATTAGTGCATACGCGACTGTATCCTCTGTAACTCGCGTGTATACGTGGATTTAGTTCACTGAACCCGCGTATGGAAAGTGAAATATTGAAAAATTCACATTCCTTCATCTCCCCCTGAAGTTGTACCACCTGTACCTGTCTTCTTCACAACAGATGCACTGTCAGAAATAAACATAACCAGAATTACCAAAGCAACCATGAGAATCATCATACATTGCTCCCCCTGTGATGATACATTACTAATCACCAGAATGTATCTCACATCATTCATGCAGTCATTATGAGAAATAAGCTTTAGAAGTGGATGACTACAGTAGGGTCAATATTCCCTACGTTTCTGACCGATCCTCCTTCTTTTTCCAGCTTTGCTTGAACTTTATTATCGTGTGCTAGAAATTGTCCAATTTCTCAGATCTGTTCATCCTGCATTTTTTTTCCACATGTCCATACTTGTTACAAGCATAAGATCTTATGTGACCAGAAAAGTAAGCATAAGGATCATACTGTGTTCTTCTATTTTTTCTTCTATTGCAATCAGCTGCTTTATGACCAAACTTGCTGCATGAAAAACAATATCCCTTAAAGAAACCAGAGTACCTTTCTGTATAGAATCTATTTGTTTGTGACTGAAACAATCTGCTTCTGCAATTTGCTGCATCATGCCCATAATTATAACATTTAAAGCATTCAACATTATTGAATGATTTCCTTTGAGTGTTCATGATTGTCAGTTGACTTCTTGTTTCTTTCAATTCTTCAGGTTTTGCATTGACATCCTTTGAGTCTTTAGCTCTTCCTTGTGAACTAGATTCTCCTTTAATAGTTTCATGAAAACCAAGACCAAGTTTAATAGCAGGTGATCTTTGATTACTAATAATATTGTCCAGAATCTTAGTACTATCTTGAAACCTCAAGAGTTTATCCTTTTCTTCTAATTTACCTTTGAGAATGTTTACCTCAACCTCCAATTTTTGGCATTGCTTCATCATGCTTTCTTCAACCCTCTTTCCTTCTTCTACTTGATCATTCAATTTTAAAATTTCTTCCTTCAACCAATTTTCTTGTTCTTCACATGTTTGTAACAGCTCTTCATTCTTCTTATTTGATTTTTCCAGATCTTCTTTGAGAGAGATAATTTCTGCTTCAAGTCCTTCCTTTTCAAATGATAGGGGTTCTTCATTCTTCTTATTTGATTTTTCCAGATCTTCTTTGAGAGAGATGATTTATGCTTCAAGTCTTTCACTTTAATTGGTTGCATAAACATACAACTTTTGATTTTTTTCTATCTGTCCATTCAGTATTTCTTTCTGTTCATTCATTCTAGAGGTCATATCTTTGTAGATAGATTCTCTCTTATGAAATTGATTCCAATCATTGCTTTCATCATTGATCTTGAGATTGGCTTCTAGACTTATACTGTTACTTTCACTATCTTCACCATTGCATGCACAAGAAGGTGAATCACAAGAACAATAATCAATACCTGTTTCCTCTTCTTCATTTTCTGCTGCACATGTTTTCCGAGGTATCTCCTTTTGAGTAGCCTTCTTCTTTTGCTTCCTTGCCATGAGCACTTTCAGATCTTGGTCAGAATCTTCTTCTTCCTCATCATTCTCTTCATTTGTATAATAACTCTTTCTCTTTTCAAATTGTTTCTCTTTACCATGATTTTCTTCATAAGGACATTTAGCAGCATAATGACCAACTCTTCCACAAGCAAAACACTTGAAGGGAAGCTTACCTTTGAACCTTCTAGCTCCTAGTTGGAGTCTTCTCACAAAATTTGCTTCTTCTTCTTCTGATATATAATTTGATTCCTTGACATCTTCCTTTTCTTTTCCTTTTGCACATGCCTTAAAAGCAGCTTCTTTGATTTGAGAGGGACTTCCTTGTCTCATTTCATAAGCAGTCAGAATACCATGTAGTTGAACAATAGTAAGAGTTTGTAGATCTTGCCTTTCTTCAATAGCTGACACTTTTGACTCAAATTTTGAAGTTAAAGATCTTAAGACTTTTTCCACCAGAGTAGTATCGGTTATGGTTTCACCCAAAATTCTCATACGATTTACAATATCATCTAGACATAAAAAGAAACTGGCAATACTCTCATCACTATGCATCCTTAGATTTTCATATTCAATTCTGAGAGTTTGGAGTTTTGCACTTTTTACCTTTGTATCTCCTTCATAGCTCAGAATGATTTTGTCCCATATTTCTTTTGCTGAATTTAGCTGCATCACTTTAGAAAATTCTGGTTCAGACATGCTTCCTAATAAGACATTGACGACTTTGGCATTGATTTCATATTTCTTCCTTTCTGCTGCATCAGTAGGAATACTTGCCGGATACTGATAGCCTTCTTCCACGATTGCCCATACTTCTGCACCAAGACTTTGCAGATATGCTTTTGTTCGTATCTTCCAGAATAACAGATTATTTCCATTGAATAGAGGTGGCCTTATAGACATTACCCCTTCATGACTTCCCATTTTGACGGATCTCCTTCAAGCGATCAAGATTCTGCAGAAGGACCTTCTCTGATACAAATTGTTGGGAAAAATACTAAGAGGGGGGGGGTGAATCAGTATTTAGGACTTACTCAAACTTTTACTTTTTCATTCTCTAAAAACCCATACGCTACTTTTCTGAATCCAACCAGCGTATACACGCGGATATACTTCATAAAACTCACGTATATACAGAGATCTTATTATGCCATTAATTCTTTACTTAGATCTATGCAACATTCATTCTTATGATGATTAGATAACTGTAAGTATGTGCAGTAATAATAGAATAAACCATCACACATAAGCAACACACATGAACACCAGGATTTTAGGTGGAAACCCAAGTCGAGAGAAAACCACCGCTGCCGTTGTCTCAGCCTTCAATATTTTATTATAAAGAAAACATATTACAACCATGTACTAGCGTAGACTCATACCAGCACGCAGGCACCCACCTGCAGAAGGCTACAACCTTCTCTCGTTTACCAGCCTCTCCTGGAAGAGAGTTACAACCCCCTGCTCTCGTTTACCAGCCTCTCCTGGAAGGGAGCTATGACCCCCTTCTCTTGTTTACCAGCCTCACCTGGAAGGGAGCTACGACCCCCTGCTCTCGTTTACCAGCCTCACCTGGAAGGGAGCTACAACCCCCTGACTGAAGGCTACAACCCTCAGCACCACCATGGACCATGTTTCATCAATTTTCATACTGGATCCAATAACTTCAATAGATCACAACTTGCAGACCACTTTTCATCATATTTTTAGACTGGACCCACTTCACACATTTAAGCTTAATCATACATCAAACTAGAACTTATACCCTTATCAATTCATTCAATGAATCTTCAATCAATCAATCAACAACTTTATCTTTTCTCAACATAGTCAGCAGCATAATCAACATTCAGACAACCCAGATCTGTATGAATACATCATAGACAGATAGCAGTAATATAGTAGAACAGATCGAACATTTCATACCACATACTTCAGCAAACCCTAGTTTTTATACGCGCTTTCCTTTCACTCAACCTGCGTATATACGTGCTTTCACAGAAACGAACCTGCGTATACATCTGCACTAATTTCACATTTAATACGTGCTTTTGCTGAAGACATCCCGCGTATACACGCGCCTTTGCAGAAGATAACCCGCGTATAGATCTGTAACTCTTTCAGGACTTGTGCAGTTCTTCAGATCAGATGAATAGCTCAGACTTCATTCTTCATTTCAGCAAATATTCGCCAGATAGCAGATCTAAACAGATCTAGACAATACATATACATTTCAGATCTAGAGGTCCCTCTTCATCATTTTCTTCATAGGTGCATAATAGAATCAAATATATCATCAAACTGTTACCCTTTCCATACAGACATACTTTAGAGTGAAGTATTCATTCAAACCCAGACTCTTGCACTATGAATTTCTTTTCCTTATATAGGTTAGCCTTTGTCAATACCATGAGTCAAAACCACACAACTTCTAATGGTATTCCTGGACGGGATCAATTAGATATTCAAGCGCTCAATACAATGGGTCAATACCATCGTAAGAACCCCTGGATTTATAACTTTAGAGTGCAATTAGGCATACGCGACTTAGAACGTACTTTTCCGCGTACATACGCTACTTCGCCTATACAAACTCGCGTATGCATAGTGACAAGTCTTATTCATCATTGTTCTGGCCCATTCTGGAAATTCTTTCTTCTACACCTTCTGTACTGATTGTAGATACATCAGATGTACATCATTAACAAGCTCATCAATTCAAGAACAACTTCATCAAGTAGGTTGCCATCATCTTCATCAAGTGGGTTGCCATCAAGGACAACACTCTGCATCATATTGCCAACAGTCTCTTAAAATTTCATAGAATGACCTCCAACTGTAGGGTTAGATGTCCTCCTCTCGCCATGAAGTACCAAGTGACAACCATAAAATGTCCAACATAATCATCAATACATGAGATACATAAAATAAAGTGGTTCTTATCACAAAGGAAAAGTCCTATCTCACAAAGCATCTCTTCATCCCATGTTTCATGAAGTACATTGAGCATTGACATGCCCTCATCATTAGCCATTGTTGGCCTTGTTGGTTCCAAGCATCATTCCAACATTATGAAAAAGAGGAAATAGGGACATATGGATAGACTAAAGTTTCAAACCATATTCTCCCAATAGTAGCCACCGGAGTAGGGCCTCTTGCTTCCATCCTCCATCTCCTCCATGTAATATGGACAAGCCAAACTTTCCCAAAAGCAACCAAAGAAACAAGATATCTTGCTTCCTTTTCACCTTCTCATGTGCATCATGGAGTAAAAACATACTGATATACATGTGGAATTTCACATCATCCCAATACAAGCAAGCACCATCAATACGCATCATGAGAGCATTATGCCAACTTCTACATAATACAAAACGCATAGACATAGGAAATGTCATGTGATGACCAAACTCTCTCATGGTCAACCCAAGTGAACATGCCTTCTTCTGTTGCATACTATCATTGGTACACAAGGCATGATTTAAGAAAATATGAGCTATTGGGTGGTAACCATACTCACCCAAGAGCATCCAGTGCAGCCATGCCTCCTTCATTTCATGAGTGTTTTTCAAGGTATGGATTAACGAAATAGGAGCCTTTGGGTAGTAACCAAACTCACCCAAGAGAAACCAGCGTAACCAAGCTTCTTACTGGCCCATGTCATATATATGCAAGTGGTCATGAAACCCCTTGCTTATAATCCTCATCCACTCATCCCAATGTGGATGATGATTGATATTCTACATAAACATGGTATCCTCCCTTTGTAGAATACCATTCTCCTCAAACTTATGAAGAGCTTTGCACTCCATGAAATGTTGAAGTGCACCTCCATTGAGATCTCTTAATGAGACGTTCTTCTCATCAATGGCCCTCCAAAACCAGTGAGGTTTTGGATCTACTTCATGTAGAAGTTTCTCTTTGAGCTATGAGATGCTCATTGAGAGAGTGTCATCTGGAAAGGAGAAAAGATTCCTCATCTCAAAATCTCTACCATTTATCATCTTTACCTTCATTACTTCATGAGTGAAGCTACCTTCCGAATTATCCAAGAATAATGGGGCTCCTTCTTTATCACTGCCACTAACTGACGGCATTGTAGATCTGCATGGTGATATATATGTTGTCTCATAGGAAGGCACAATGTTGAACTCATAGCCAGCCATTATACATAGGCTCATGCTCATCCCATCTTATGAAACTCTACACTTCAACTCAAAGGGTTGAATGTAGCTCAAAAATGCTAAACTGGGATAGCTATTCTTCTCCTCCTTGATTAGATCAAGGGTCCTCTACGTTGTGATATGTTGCTACTTCAAATCAGCATTTTGTTCCAACCCTTGGTTATGCATTGGCCCTGATGGCATGTCCCCATAAGTTTCAACATGATCTACTGAAACAATATGTGATGAAAGTGTATGCATACCTTGGATCAACTGATGTGTGGGAACCCCTTGCAAGAACACAAGAGTTCCTCCAACCGGGATAATGGTGTCTCCAACTGCTGGGTAGAGTGATGGTTGCTCTTCTCCAAGTCTAACAGCGCTGGAATCTACCTCCTCTTCCTCATGCATCTCATGAATCATGCATGGGACTCTATGTGTCAAGAGATCAAGACTATCTTGCAAAGTTGCAAGTGTCTCTTCTCCGGATGCAAGTACTTCTGCAGCTGGTGGTGAATGTAGTGATCCCTTGTCCAGAGTGACAAGAATGACATCCTCCTTTGTTTCCTTAGGAAATTTCTCTTTGTGACACATCTCTGGTTTTCTCACATCAAACTTCCTTCTCAATTTGTGAAAGAAATCTGAATATTTAGTAACCTTTGCATGCTCCATGTGACCAAACCACCAATCATTGGCTTCACCATAAAGATGAAGTGCTGCAATCTAAACATCCTCTCCTTCAGCTACAGGATGTAGCCTGAAAAATGTATCTAACTCTTTCCTCCAAGCCTAAACGGTACTTGAGGAAGATCCATCAAATTTAGGCAAATAGAATTTACTGTACCTCTTTCTTCTATTTCTGCTATAGGATCCTCTTTCTTCTTTGATTTGGAAGAATTGTTGGAGAGTTAGCTTCTCCTTGAATGCTCTAGACTGTGCTTTGTACTCTTCAAGATATAGACTGAGAGTCTCATGAGTCTCAAGTTCCATGTTCCTTCTTTATTCATGACTATACCATTCACCTTCTTCAAATAAAGTGGGCATAGTAGATCTATGAGGAGATCTACAATTCTCTGGTTTTCGTTTTTGCTGATAGGAAGTGCTTAGACCTTCCTCATCAAATATTCTTCTTGGATCCACCTTTTGCCTTTCCCTCTTCATTTGATTGACTTCTTTGGAGAGACATTGCATGGATATAAAGATAGGAGTGGTGAAACTGCAATCCTCCTTCATGATATATCTCATCTATCTTCTTCTTCTTTTGATGCAAAATATGAAGTTTCCACAAGCTGAGCCAAAGATCATGCTCTGATACCACTGTAATATCACAAAAGGGAAAATGCAGTAATACTTAAACACAATATAATAACTGCAGCAAAGTAAACAACAAATCTAAAGACAACATCAGAATATACAGAGAAGCTGAGCCTTTTTATTATGTGGAGAAGATTACAATAACAACAGTGTAAAAATAGAGGTACTCTAGCCAAAGAAGTGGTCTAGAATGACCTTGCAAACATGCTACAACTAGCACTACGTAACTGAGGAGCTACAGGAAGAAAAATTGCATCATCCCTTTTATTTATAATGTACATATAGCTTCTGCAAAAGGAAATGAAAATCTATGGAGCTCAGGAGCTTTGATGATGCCAAGATTCAAGATCTGGCCAATGTGATGGAAACCCAAGATAACCCAAAAATGATTTTCCAAATCTACAACTTTGGAAAAATCACCCTCCTAGGGTTTGATCCTTTGACTGTTGGATTATGCAGATCTGAAGCTAGATCTGATCCAAATATGGTTGCAATATGTTATACAAACATATCTAAGCTTTGAGGGTTGATCCCTCCTTAAGATCTACAAGCTAGGAGTTTGAGATCTTGCCTCTTCTTCTTCCTCCTTCAAATTGCAGCAACTGAATATGTAGCTGCTAAAGAAACTATGTTGTACAAGAGGGAGAGAATTTATACCTTCTTAAATATGCTCCAATAAGCTCCAGGCTGATGGAAACAGTGATGGCAAGGTAAGGGGATGATCCCTCACAAGATTACTAGCTGAAATGCTAACAAATTCCTTCCTCCTTTGGATCTGCAATGATGGATTGTGTAATCCTAGATGGGATTACTACTGATAGGAGGTCAATAAATTTTGGCCTAATGCAAGATCTGAAATGAGGCTCTGGGCTTCCTGATCGTGAAGCCCAAGGTGATAGGAATAATCCTTCGCCGGTTCTCCAGCTGAAATATTAAAGACAACCTCCTCCCAAACTATTCTTCAGAAATTGCATAATTCCTCAAGGTATGTGTTCTGCAGAGAGTGGAAATGGTGTGGCACCAATGCCTGATGATGAATGAAGTAAAACCCTCTTCCTTAGAGGTCACTCAAGGAAAGAGGTGGGATTCCCGACCAGGAACACCCAGTGCTAAACAACGCTTGCAATCTTAGCTAAACAACCAAAGAAAGCATGGAATGTCAAATGACAATTCCAGATCTAAACAAATCTCCAAAATAATAATCAAAATCCTCCCTCCAATGTTCCCTTCATCTTATTTATATATTTTATGAGCCTTCCCATGCCTTGCCCACCTCTAAACTACATTTTTCATGTGGACATAATCCTCCATGTTTGACTCTGTTGTCTTTCCAAGCCCTCCATCATGTCTACATGCAATTTTTACCCTCTCCATCATGGGTGCATTAATTACACTACTTCCTCATCACTTCATCATGAATGCTTTATGATCTTACATTAGATGCCCTCCATGATCTTAGTTGACTGCTTCAACCTCCATGATCTATCTCATTAATGAGACGTGATCTCCACTCCATTCACATTAGTAGTTGCTCCACTACTCCATTATGTAGATCTATGCCTAAATAATCCACATTCACACATCAAGAGTGGATATTATTCATCTTTGAGGATTATGGGTCCCTCCACCCTTTTATTTACTTAATTTATTACTTTTATTAAGAATTCTAATATTCCAAATAAAATGTGAAAATTTTGGAATATTACACATTTCGAGGAACAAGCAGCGCAAAAATTGAGGAAAAATGGACAGCAAGAAGAGGCACGAAAACTGAGGCAGATTTGGGCATGTTTTCTGAGGAGGATTGATGTACATTTCCGTACAATCTGTACGGCCATAAAAATGATTTCTAGGCATATATTTTGAGGCAGTCATACATCATTGAATTATGTTAATTTCTGCTATTTTTTCTATTTGTTGTTGGCACGTTTTCTGAGGTGAATTTTATGCACGGAAATTGAGATAATTTGTAATTTGAGGTTGTTGAAATTTTCATTGTGTTTTTTAGTTTCTCTGTAAAAAAAAATTCAGAAATAAAGATGAGCTCTCAAACTGGTATTCCCCAAGAGTTGTAGGGGATTTTTCCAGGGTTACATTGACCAAAAATCATTGTGTCATTTTCTGTGTGTGCCTGTTATATTTTACTGTGTTTTATTTCTACATTTTCCAACAATGGTGAAATCTCCAAATTTGCGTTTTCATAAATTATTGTCATTTCCAGATTTTAGTATTTTTATCATGCTTGGATTTAAAACTAAAAGTATGGATTGATAAGGGAAAAGTGATAATCGGGGTGGGGACTTAAATTTGACATGGTATCAAATCTTGGTTGGCTAAAAATTGCAGTTTGGGATAGCAGAGTAAAAATTACAAGAAGTTGACTTTTACATAGAAAATTGAAAACCTTTACCCAAATTTGAAATTTCAATTTTGTAGGACAATGAATCATGTCTTTGGGTTTGAGGGTTGAAGACAGGTTAGATGGGCAGAGTAACTACAGTGCATGGAGGCAGAGAATCCAGATTATCTTTGAGGAAGCATAAGTCTGGGGAATTATGGTGCATACCACACAGCACCCAGTAGTAGTTCCTGTTGAATCTGTACATTTAGAAAAGTTCAATAAAAATAATGCTAAGGCCAAAATACTGATTCTGGATGGATTCAAAGATCATGTCATTCCTCATGTGAGAGGAAAGAATTATGCACATGAGATGTGGACTGCCTTGATCGGGCTTTACTAGAGCTCAAATGAGAACATGAATATGGTCCTAAAGGAGAAACTAAAGGCCATAAAAATGGCTAAGATTGAAAGTGCTAAAAAATACCTCACCAAAATCACTTCGGTGAGAGATGAGTTGGCAGCCATAGGTGAGACCATTCCACCCACTGAGTTGGTGAGGATAGATTTGAATGGACTTCCCAAGTCCTTGGAGAGTTTTTTAGATGGTATTGTTGCATGTGAGAACCTTCCTAGGTGGGAGAGGTTGTGGGATGATTTCATTCAAAATGAGATCAGGAAGAACAATCTAGGGGCAGCCAAACAAGGGGAGGAGGATGACAATGTGGCATTGTTGGCAAGAGGCAAGAAGGGAAAAGCAAAGAAGGGAGCTTCCACCAATGGAGGCAAAGTAAAAGGTAAAGGCAAGCAACAGAACAAAGAAAAGAACTATTCCAAAGTCAAATGTTGAAATTTTCAAAATATGGGACACTATGTTGTTATGTGTCCAGAGAAGAAGAACAAGAAGGGTAAAGAGAAAACCATGGCATCTTCTACAGAGATAGAGGGCTTCTTAGAGAGCTTTGATCAGGAGTTTGGGTTCATAGCTTGTGAGGCCTCCAGTGCAGGATCACCTGCCATACAGGTTCAGAGGGAGTGTGCACTCTCCTCTACTAGCAGAGCATCTTCTAGAATTTGGTATGTTGGTAGTGGCGCTTCACGCCATATGGAAGGAGTCAGAGAGTAATTCTCAGAGCTTTTAGAGAGTGATACTGATATGGAGGTAGTACTTAGTGATGACAGAATTTTTAGAGCAGTTGGTGTGGGAACATTGACATTTTATAGGGAACCCAAACCTCCCTTGAAAGTGTCAGATGTTCTATATGTGCCTGGAATGCAGAAGAACCTGATATTCGTTTCAGCACTTGAGGACAGAAGGTAGGAGGTTTTGTTTAGGAGTGGACAGGTGCTCATATATCCTAGGGGAACTCCAGATGCTTCAGTTAGTGTGATTGGTGTGTGCCATGCTAAGGTGTACAAGTTCTCATTCTAGCCCCTGATGGCATTGCGTAGCAGCACCAGAGATAGGACCGACATTAGATCTAACAATTCAGAGTTGTGTGATATTTGGCATCGCAAGATGGGTCACATGTATCATGGGGCCTTGAGGACATTGCGGGAGATCAACACTAGTGTGCCATATTTCAATTCTGATCACCTTGATGTATGTAGAGGATGTGCTATGGTGAAGTTTTCAAAATCCCCTTTTCCCAGCAGTGGCAACAGGGTGACAGTGATCCTTGACTTTATTCATTCCGATGTGAGTGTTCGGATGTCTCATGTATCCTTGAGTGACTATGAGTATTATGTTTTATTCACTGATGACCACTCCAGGAAGACCTGGATTTATTTCTTGAAGACAAAGAGTGAGGCCTTCAAGTGGTTTCAAGAGTTCAAAGCTCTTGTGGAGACCAAGACAGGTAGGAAGATCAAGGTACTCAGGTCAGAAAATGGAGATGAGTATACCCTTGGCGAGTTTGCAGATTTTTGTGCTAAGGCAGGCATTGAGATGGAGTTCATGGTTCCTTACAACCCCCAGCAGAACGGGGTGGTAGAGAGAAATAAAGGATTCATTGTAGGGGCTTCCAAATCCATGCTTCACGATCAGGGGTTACCTTTGTTTTTGTGAGCAAAGGCCTGCAACATTGTTGTTTAATTGCTGAACAGGATTCTGCATCGTGCCTTGGGGAATGTGACTTCTGAGGAGGATTTCTCTAGGAAGAAGCCTAATGTTTAGCACTTTCGTATCTTTGGGTGCCTTACATATTCCTATGTCCCAAAGGATAAGAGGACCAAGCTAGAACCTACTGCAGACAAGGGAATATTTTTGGGTTATAGAGAGACCTCGAAATCTTATCGAAATTACATTCCTGCAAAGAAGAATGTGGTTGTCAGGCGGGATGTGAAGTTTGCGGAAGAGAGAGATTTCAGGAGGTCACGAGAGTTAGAGTATTTAGAGTCACCATACCCTCAACAGTCGTTGAGTCAGCCACAGGGAACTAGTGCACAGGGTGTAGGAGGTACATCTATTACAGTGTTAGGTCCATCAGTGAGAAGTATCTCTCAGAGTCAAGTGAGGGATTATTCGGTCATCATGCATGGCAGTCCGCAGAGAAGTTCACAGGATAGTTCAATGATGGAAATTTTGCATGGTACTTCAGCTTCTATAGGCACATGTACAAGTATGAGGTCAGTTGGAAGGACTTCAGGAGTTTAGGCTTCTGATGATGATGATGACTATTTCACTCAGGTGGAATAATTAGGCTCGAGGAAGAGGAAGCACAAGTGGCTTCAAGACACCTTGCACAAGGCCACATCAGTTGTTGGGCCAAAGAGACAGGTCAGAGAGAGTTGACCACCTGAGCGGTTTTGTAGTTACATGGCATTGGTAACAAGCATCATTGATACTGAGCCTTCTAGTTATTAGGAGGCAGGCAACCAGCAGGTCTAGAAAGAGGCCATGATGGAGTAGTATTCTTCTATTATGAAGAACAATGTTTGGGAGGTAGTTCCTAGGCCTGAAGGTAAATCGGTTGTTACTTCCAGATGGCTCTAAAAGATAAATCATGCTGCAGATGGTAGCATAGATAAGTTCAAGGCTCGGTTTTTGGCGACAGGGTTCTCATAGGTAGAGGAAGTTGACTATGAGGAGACCTACACTCCCTTAGATCAGTATACATCTATTCACTCCACTATATCGATTGCAGTAGATATGGGTTGAAAGATCCACCATATGGATGTGAAGACCACCTTTCTCAATGGCTTCATTCAAGAGGAATTTTATATTGAGTAGCTACAGGGCTTTGAGGTGCTTGGGCGAGAGACCCATGTATGCAGATTGAAAAAGGCACTCTATGGCCCGAAGCAAGCTACTCTCGGATTGATACATACTTGCAGCAGTTGGGTTTCACTAAGAGTGAGGTTGATCCAAATCAATACTTCATTGTGGTAGGTGAGGAGCCTCTCATCTTGGTGTTGTATTTTGATGACTTGGTAATCATTGGAGCAGAGAGACTCAATGAGGGTTGCAAGAGAGATCTTGATTCAGAGTTTGAGATGAAGGATATCAGCTTGATGTATTATTTTCTAGGATTGGAGGTGTGGCAGGAGGAGGGGAATTTATTCCTGGGACAAGGGAAGTACATTGTGTATTTTCTTATTATATTTCACATGGAGGACTGTAAACCCATGTCTATACCTATGATCACTAACTGGAAGAAGCTTCACGCTTCAGATTTCGATTTGGGGGATCCAACACTATACAGACATCTGATTGGTTCATCGACGTATTTGGTCAACACTCAAATAGATATATGTTTTAAAGTTAACACTATGATTCAGTTCATGTGTGATCCCAAGAGAGTGCACTGGTTGGCTGGAAAACACATTCTTCATTACTTGCAAGGTATTGTGGATTATGGTTTGGATTATAGACAAGGTGACAGAGTGAGACTTGTAGGGTACACAGATTCAGATTGGGCAGGTTGTGCTTTAGACAATAAGAGTACTTCATGGTGCTATTTTGGGTTGGGTTCGGCATTTGTGTCATGGTTGTTACGGGAAAAGCTACCCTAAGGCCTGGGTTGAGGGACCTAACAGAGCGGATGGCATGTCATCACAAGAAGGACTCTAATTACCAATTTTTATGTTGTAAAATAGAAAATGAGGATTGTGGACCTTACCTGTTTATCCTTCGTTTGAGGTTGATCTTGTAGGGTGCAAACCCTCTGCTACTCTTCATCCTCTAGAACCTGCAAATCATTCAAGAACAAGCACACAAAACAGTTGTACAACATATATGTCCTAGATGTCAGCATATTAACGTATATAATCTCATAAATATAACATGAAATACACTATTCAAAATTATTAAGCATGTATAAGAGACACATAACACATGAAAATCAGGAACAAGATGGTAATTATTTTATTGATAACGTATACAGAAAATAGTGGAGAAATCACCTGAGATCTGCCACGACCTTGAGCAAAACTGTCCTCTGGATTCGTCCAGCCCTAGCTTCACAAAGCTTCTTCCATAAATGGTGCACAAAGGATGTCACATAGAATGACGGTGATCATCACAAGGAATCAAGGGTTTCCTGAACCTAGGAAGTGCAGGAGGCACAGGGGAAATATCAAACTTGATCAAGGCTATAACAGGCTATAATATCAATAATATTCTCTCTCTCCTCCTTAGGTCATTCCCTTGAGGTGTATTTATACTTCCACAAATTATTTTTTTCAGTTGGGGAACAGTTAGGCCACGGGAAAGGGTAGTTAAGTTACAGGAAAAAACTGTAAACACCACCTCATTAATAGGGAATTTATATATTTTTGAATATTTTAAATATCATACATGGGTCAGCTATGGATGGACCCGCATGTGCATGCGGAAAAAAACTGGGCAGAGTCGCATATGGATTTTAAAATATTTTTTTTTGAGAAATGTGACCAAGTCTGAATGGAAGGGATGCCCAAGGCCAATGCATAAATCATCAAGTATATAGAGGTTATAAATGATGCTATAATAGATTCCCCCTAATATATGAGGTCAGAAGGGGTACATGATGGCCGAAATGTATTATGTGCATAGAAAGAACCTTGCAAGGACTAGACAAGACTTCACCAGATTTTAGCCTGCCAAAAACCAGTGATAGAAATCAGAAATATAGCTCATGTCTAAGGCAGGCATACCCATGCTCAGTGAAATAAATGCATGTCCGCATATCAAGTATGGAGTGGATCCAATATGTATACAAGTATAACTGAAATTCAAAGCACATAATGAATCATCTTATCACGCCCTGGAAGTACAAGCCAAAATTATGTCCAAGTATCACATATAAAAGACTGATCAATGATGTTGCATAGATATCTAATCACTAAATTCACAACTGAATCTCCAAGTACCAAATCATAAGTGGTGGAACAAATGGCACAATACACAACTTGGGTACCAACATATAAGATGTTCTTGTGATGAAACTGGAACATATAAGGGTGGATGGTGTCACTGGTAGAAAATTGGAGCTGTCAAAGTGAACCAAAACATGTTGATGCAAACCCGAGGTCTTCACCGATCACCATGGCACAATTCTACATAATGGGAATAAATGAGTTGAGGTCTACCATGTGATAAATCGTTTGATTACCAGTCATTTATGTATACCGTTAACAAATGTGAGACAACCCACCGATAATGATGATGAGTGTCAAGGTGCCCCAGTATAATCTAACAAGTGCGAATAAATGAGTTAAAGTTGAACACTTGTGAGATTCTACCAATCATGAGACATTGATGTATTCTCATTATTGATAGCGAAGGAGTCTGCCACTGATGACTACAAACCCTAAGGTACTAACAAAAGGACTCTAGACCTTATTCCCAGAGCAATGAGTCAGAGTCGATGGGAAAGTATCTGCTGGAAGGAAGGAATTAAGGCATCCTACATCAATATAGCAGGAGTGTAACCTGTGGGACAAGATTTGGAAGGAATTGGACGAAGCAAAGTGAAGTAACCAACCTGAAGTACGTTTCCGGCATGCACAAAATGTAGCTATTGCGCGACAAAAACCCTCTGAACCAACCAATAATGAAAGCTAACAAAGAGGCGAGATATCCACCAATAGGGTAAAATGGAAATCAAGGTACTACACGAATCCCAGGTGTGATAATGCAAGCTAAAGTCGAACACAGGGGAAACCACTTAGTCAATGACCCATGATGTTGATTAAATGTTGAGAATGAGTTCACCTATCGATGATGTCAATAGGGCCAGGGTGCGGCTCTAGGTTTACTCTCAGAGCAATATGTCGAAGTCGATAAGAGACAAACCCGCCAACAAGAATTCAATGGAGACCTTCTCAAACCAACATGAGCAAAGGACCAAATAGCTGATGTGATATAACAAGATACTGACAGACCGGGATGTTCGACTGAAAAATGAGTCAAGAGACACCACAGAAAGGCTGACTCAGGTTAAATTCCCTTGAACAAAATCACGACTCGTTTAAACTATCGCAGTAAATGATAACTTTGTATAAGTTTTTCATGCAGGATTCATAAACAAACCCTCCATATGATTGGAAGAGATAACCAACCAGGGGAGTACTAACTCGATAACGAGGTTATGGCTTCTCCTATGTCAAAAACTAAAACCATACCAAATGGAGAAAAGACTTAGCTTTTTTTTGCTTTGTTCAAGGGTGACACAACTGACTCTGTAGCTACCATCAAGTATGGAAGTATTGTCTAATTCCCGCTCTTTTTCAAATATTTAATTTTTTTGTCTTTTTCATATTTCAAAGCCTAAAAAAGAACAAAATAATTCCTATAGTACAATGGATAGAACAAGTGTCCTTAAACAGATGCACTAGTTCCTGGGATAGGAACAACCCTATGCTCAATGCAAGGTGGAGAAAACTGGTAAGTGACACTCAAAGGAATGTTCCATCCATGGGTAAAGATGTCAAGTTGCGAAGGCTAAGTGATTGCATAGTTAAATTTGTAGAAATACATGGTCAAAAGAGGGCTTAAACATGAGTCCAAATTAATTCATCTAAAGGCCAATATAAACAAATGGTCAATATGCAATGTAGAAATACAACTCGACAACAAAATGGGAGCCTCTAAGGTATATTTCCAGAATAAAAGTAGCGAAGAAGAGGAAGAATGAAACTTCAACGCATAAGTCATGACGGGACTAAAGAGGACACCGGACCCTACACAGATTGCAGCATGGGTGACAAATGCTAGCAAGGAAATAACTAGAAATCCCATGTAAAGGATGGATCTACCATCATATCATGATTTAAAAATCGGTGAGTGAAATTGGTTAAATAGTCATAATATGATGGGGTCGACCCTATGGCAAGTGCTCAGAATGGAGGCTAGTATGCATAAGTGTAACAGAAAGTGAATTCCCTAACTTATATGGCACTTTATAATTGACAGGTCAGCGGTCATGGATCCAAAGACAAATTGGAAATATCTTAAAATCACCAGAATGGACCTGAAAATAACTTTTCCCAACACTTACAAGCCAAAAGGTTAAACAGTCGTGAACGAATTCAAAAAATAGACACAAACGAAATTTGCAAAAAAAATTTCAAATTCTTGGCATAAATAAGCATTTTTTACTCACATTTGGTCATTTGTGCTGAGCAGAAGTGGAGAAAGAGCTCTGGAGAAAAAAACCCCCTTCTTGCAAACGAAGCAACTGTCCACCAAATTGATCCAAATCAATCAGGTAAGCCTCATATTTAGCTTGTTTGTCAATTTTATTGTAATTTCAAGAAAATTTTGGGATTTTTTACCATAGGAATATATGTTTTTTTTGGAACCCTCTGTTTATACATGGGTCCGTTGTGAGGAAATCGTGTATAAACGTGACTGTGTCCGAATGAATTCACATCTGTACAGAGCGGAATTCAAAAATTTATTTCTAATTGGTCAATTGATGAAATGATTCAGGATGACAATCAGCTGGGGGGAAAGAGAGCACAGTGCTATAGACAATGAGGTCATGCAGGACCAGTAATCATTGGATATCCTTCGAGGATGCAGATTGTTGAATTTTTTCAAAATGCCAAATATGAAAACTAACACGATTGCTCGAGATGATGGTTAACTATTGGGATATGGATGAAGAATGCTTCATGATAGACCATATGCCATTAAGAATTGAAATGGAAGACATATATTTCATAAATGGATTTTCTCGGAGGGGAGAACCAGTTGATTTGCATGGTAAGCTCACAGGAGGACTTAATGTAGATGACTATGTCCAGGTTTACTGTGTGGATGGTGCGAAGAAGGTGGGGACACTGATCCCAATAAAAGATGTATGAGACTTGTATATGAAAATCCTCCTTTTCACTATTGGTAGAGTAGCAGGGTCAGAATCCATTCACCGGGCTTCATGGACCCACATGAGTCTAGCAGTGGAGTGCTTGACCACACTCTATGATTGGTGCACATCCTTATTGGCAAATTTGAAGAAACAATTGACTTCCATTCGGCAAGCCAAAACAAAAAAAATTTGGATATGGAACCATTCTTCTGAAATTCTTCTTTGAGAGAGTCCCAGGGCTTCATCCCAAGATCATATCAACCATCAGTAGCCCATGTGATCCGCGAATATCTATATGGGCAGACTTGACGAAAAGACAGGGGGAAGGCGAGGTCCCCCAAACTACATGGGATGATGAATTCTTCCAGTGGTGGGGAGAACAAGTCATCTCAGTAGAGGACTATCCATATGTTGGGATGGATTTTAGAGCATATCTAGATTTGGTTTTTCCACCCAGTGCAGCATGAGGTGCAATTGGTAAGATTGCACAATGATTTTTTTATTATATGATTTTTTTTTTTCCAATTATATGAAAATGAAAAATGTTTTTGATAAGACAATATGACTTACAAAAATTTTAATGATCATGATGCAGACATGGGACCAGTGAGACCTGAGGGTTTCCCAAGACACAGGCGCCACAGAAGAGAGGCAGATGATGCTAAAGACCTGGGAAGAACCCTCCATGCCATCCAAAAAAGCTTGGAGAGTCTGACTCGCCAAGTACCCATGGCAACTATAGAGTATCTTCCAGAGGCTATCCAGAGGCCAGTGGTTGGAGTACCATGGGACTGGGTGCGGTTGTTCCCCTGCATAGCTACTGTGATTGTGTTCTTCTAGAACACCTATCTTGGGTAGGGTCCTTAGGGATAGATTTTATATTTGATCGAATGACCATATTATTATTTTTTGATGACAGACATGATCGGGAATAAGCCCTAATTTTGTAGGACATGATGGTCCAATTTTTGTATCTTTTGAACACACTTTGATATATATATATATATATATATATATATATATATATATATATATATATATATATATATATATATACACATAGCGATTTTATATGATGTCATTGTCCCAAATGTACAATGATGAATGATGTTTTTAATGTTTTTAAAGTATTGAATGATTAATGTGCCAATCAAGTGCTTGATTAGCTAATGAGTCTGCTAACAAATTATCTAATCGACGAATATGAATGAACATAATAAATTGAAATGAACATTGTAACAAATGAACTCTAAAAAATAATCAATGTAAAAATGGGTCTCTGACATGATAGGTGGTGTTTAAGTGTGAAACCACTAGTTGTGAATCCAATTAAACTACTAACGAATCAACACCAATAGATATTGCCTCCGAGAGTAGGTTGACCACTATAGTGTATTTTGCCACATTGTTTAAAGAAGGACCAATGCATACACCCCTTGAGACTAACAACTGATCAGATGGGTAGTGAAATACCCAAGCCACGGAAGCAAGGTTTCGGGTATGTCTACTAGCACCATCGGCAGAGCCAAAATGACTCATCTCATCCAATAATACCTGCCAAAGCAGATCAAAAATCATCAAAGTCACACCAAAAATTGATAAACAAACATTTATAAAAATAAAGTATATACAACAAAACAAATTCTAGGCCGAAACCTAGGCATAATACTTCTTCAGATAGAGCCCATTTATGGGCTCAGCTAGTTCGTTTCCATCAAAATCAACCAAGGCATAAGCTCCCTTTTCCAAGACCTTTTTAACAATAAAGCGGCCATACCACATGGATTTGAACTTGTCTGCCCCCTATTGTCGCACAGATTGTCTAGGCACTGCGACAACGGCTCAGATCGGGGGCTGTCACCCTGATCCCCAATCTCTCTATCTAAGTTGTCTCCTTGCAAGCTAAGGGAGGTAGACCCTAATCAAAAAACGAAGGAAAAGGATTGGTTGAAAGCCAACCAATCTAGGAGACACAGCTAAAACACCAAATACTTAATAAGATTAACGAGATTCACAGATCAATTAGATTAAAACCAGTGTCTTATGGAGTTAAAAGATCCCGTTATTCAATTAAAGCTAAGTAATTGATGTATAATTGTTGCTATGAAAACAAAAATGATATTCGCTGAAACACCCTCACAATTATGCATTAACCATGTTCGATAAAGATATGTGATTTATCATTACTTGAAATATTTCCAAAGTGAACTCTAAACAATTATATCACCAATTTCAAGTAATTTCAAAACCACAATTAAAAATAACTCAAAAATTCAACAACCACAGCTAAGCATTAAATTTTGAACCAACGATTTAAATTCGAGATAAAAAAATATTATCATGAAGGTACCATTGAAATTAAATGTCAGATCATTGTAATATTTCCGAATTTATGATATTCTAAATGACCCAATCCAGAAATTTAAAATGTTCCTGTATAGTCAAACTTAGGACAAAAAAATTAAAAGCTCTTTTGACTATAAGGCTTTAGAATTTTTTTAATTTTTTTTTTAAATTTTTAGAATTTTTTATTTTTTATTATTATTTTTTTAAATTTTTTTTTTTAATCCTAAAACAAAAATTTAAAATTTAAAATCCTAAACAAAACTAAAACTAAATTAAACTAAAATAAAAAATGAATTTAAACTAAAAAAATGAAATCTAAAACTAACGCTATCAAAAAATTTAAAACTAAACAAACTAAACTAAACTCTAAATCGATTTAAAATTTAAAACTAAAACCTAACTAAAGCTACGCTAAAGTCAAAACAAAATTCTAACGCTAATCTATGTTAAGATTTAAAATCTAATAAAAAAAAAAACAGAACTATATCAAAATCGAACTAAACTATAAGCTAAATTTAAAATCTAAAAAAAATTAAAACCTAACTACACCAAAATTGAATTCTAATTTAAAACTAACTAACACCTAGACTAAAAGCTACCTAAAATCTAAAACTATACACTAAATTAAAACTAAACCCTTTACCAAAAATGAAACCGAACCAAAAAAAATAAACGCAGTTTTTTTTAGTTTTCATGTATGAGTGGATTGCTTGTTTGTGGTTTGCAGGTCGATGAGGAGCAGGTGGGACGGCAAGGAGATCGAGGGTTCGACGGGCAGTGAGCAAGGTAAGGCGGACAGGTAAGGATAAGGGAAGTCGACGACAGGTTTGGAGGGATCGAAGACAAGGGCGTTGACAGCGACTGAGGACGGAGAGAAGGGTTAATGTAGTAGAGAAATCGATGGCAAAGGGGAGGTCGATTTGCAGGCAGCGGCTAAGGAAAAAGCGAAGGGCAGAGATGAAAGGACGGATGGAGATATGGAACAACGCAGAGCAAATGAAGGCAGAAGAAAACGTAAACAGGGACAACGAATAGGAAGTCGATTGATGCAGATCGATGGGTAGCAACTGAAAACGCAGAGGAATAATGAATAAACCCAGTACACATAAATTTCGCCCAACAAACTTAGATTTTTGATGCTCTTTGAATCGAAACCATGCAGATCTGCCCACAGATGCGATTCTAAGGCTAGATCTTGCCCTTGGGGGTTAGATCTGGCTCAGATCTAAACAAAATTCTGAGTCAACCCTGCAACCTGCAAAACCAGTCAGATCCTGAAAATATATACACCAAAAAATTTATTAAACCCTTACAGCCCTAATAAAAATACAAATTTACAAGCTAATTTACAGATCTGAGGCCCTCATGGCCATATTTGAACATATTTCAGCACAATTTTTAGAAATTCGAAATTTTAAAGAGAGGCACAAGTCCTAGGATACCCTGTGAAAAACACAAATTCGTAAGGTAGATTCAGGAAATTAGAAACAATGGGCTTTTTCAGATTTACGAATCTGAGAGTCGGCTGGTCCAATTGAAGACTTTCCCAGACGCTCAAATCTTAAAAAAAATTTCCCTGCACACTTAGATCTGAACTTTAGACTAATAGAGATTTAAGAAAATAACATGAGAACCTTCAGAAAAATCAAAATGTCATTTTATGAACCCAGAAAACTGCACAAGATACCTATATGCAAATTAATCCATGAAGGCCATCAACCATAAAAATGCCAAATAAAGTAGCAGAGTTTAGAGATAATATCACCACATAGATCTGGAAAGGGAACACCAAAGTTTGTAACCCCAAAGTCTTTATGCTTTATTCATCAAAAGAAATTACAAGAGCTTCCAAGAACAAGTGCACGATCCAGAGATCGGATGACTCAAGACTAACAAAGACCTTTAATTTATAGGACAAAATCTCCAACGGCTAGTTCGGTTGATCCATGTCAAAATAATCTCGACCGTCGATAAGATTTGATCATCTTTTAATTTGGACCGTCGAAATTATAAATTTGGGGAAAAAACGAATTTATCATTTAAATTCATTTTTATTAACTCAAAAATATTATTTTTGAGTTAATTACCTCAAATTTTTTACTTTGACTTAACCACCTAGGCCTAAGGGTCCAAAATTTCTTAAAATTCTCAATTTTCCCTTGGCCTGGGACGAATTTTGCCATTTGAAGAATTTTATCCTCGCCTAGGACCTAAAACTAATTAAATTTTTGGTTTAAGATTTTTTAATTAATTGACTAGAAAATTTAATTAATTGATTGAGAGGGGATTTTAATTATTTTTTCCAACCCTCTTTATATAAGATAAATACATTTAGACACATGAAGGGTGAATACCCATTCGTATAGACCCTCAAATAAATACCCAATTCTGCGACTCAAAACATGATCTAGTAGATCAAGTAGCTTGTAATAAAATAATCTAGCCAAATAGCTAGGATCATTCCCAAACTACTTTTACAAGGACTCGATAGAAAACACTAAGACTCACTTAGCATGCTGAAGACAAAATCCACCCTAGCTTTGGGGTGAGGCTGGAGGGGAAAACTCTGCCGATAACTTGTGTCGAAAAACACAAGTAAATCAGTGAGACAAAAAACCTCCTAGGATAGAAATCGTCACCAACATACTAGGCTTACCTAGGTTGTTACAAACATGACGGTCTTACTTAGATCATTTACATCATAAACATGCAGAATGGGTTTACATTATTCATAAAACTGTCGACTGATGATGGAATCTGAATGGCACGACCACGTCGAACATGATGAATCCCATTTGAAAAAACGGGGGTGTACTGCTATGGGGTCGTTGACAAAGTGTGGTCAACAGGGTTTTTTCGAGGACATTTGTCCTAGAAATCACGTGTGTCCTTTGTCATATGTGTGCTATGTTTCAGTAAATGATTTGTATTTGTGTAGGCTGCTAGCTGTGTTTACTTCGATATTTTCTGAAAATAACTTGTATAATTAAATCACAAGTAGGAGAAGTAAATCAAGATACTGTAGTAGGGTTTTTGTAATTTTGTATTAAAATAATTTCACATGCTTCCCAATGTCTAACTGCTACTAATATGCAACTGTCACTTTGGAATTTGACTGCATTACTGCCATTTATCTATTGACCACTAGAGTGGCACCTGATGATTATGTGAAGACTCCATGCCCAAGGATGAACCAAAGGACACTTGTACCATCAGATATCACCAGATATCATCAGTTCACCAGAGTTTTTAAATCTACTTCTACTTCTCATCATTTTCTCTTTTACCTAGATTCCATGCCCTATGGGGAATTGTAATAAGTGATGCTAGTAATGATGAGTTTTGAGTCAGCATTGAGTTTGTAACGGGCCTAAGTAGCTTGGGACCTTGCCAACAAGTGAGTATTACTCTGGGAGGTTTTTTTCACTCGGTTAATTATCATCTCCCATCAATACTTCATAAATAATTGAGTTTTTACCTCAAATTTTACCCCAAATCCAGAGTATGGCTTGATAGTGAGGCCTTGGTTGAGTCCTAGTGTCTAGAGTCAATGTATATTACCATACTTGATCACACAAAAAATTTCGTGGAATTTGGTTAGGTCTATGTAGTTATTTTTTAATTTTTAAAATTTCCAGAGGTCAAAAATTGCACTAAAAATTGTAATTGAATTGTAATAAGTATTGTCTAGAGAAATTGTTTGGGGTATGAGTAATCAAAATTACACCTCTCACCCTCAAATTTCTACTCTGACACACTTTGAGGGGTTAATAATGTGTTTTGGACCCTCAAAACCCACATTTCCTAAGTTTAGTCGAAATTGTGCCAATTAATTAGGCTAGAATTAAATAAAATAGAGATAAATAAATTATTCCATGTGACAAATGACCTGGTAATATCTTGGAAATTATCCTAAGTCAAAGTGTTGAGTCAACGGACACGTGGAGGATGACTGAGCACACTGCATCATTAATACACCATTATTTCATCAAAATCAAATTTCCCAGAGATAAAAGAACAATTGTATATGTGGAAAATCGAATTTATTGAAGGAACTCATGCACCAAGGGAATATTCTACAGGATATGTTGACTGAAGACCACGTGGGGGCCTCTTCTCACGAGTTATATGAAGTACTGCAACACTCAAAACTTCACTCAAAGGATTTACGCATTATTCTTGGGCTAGTGACTGAAGGAATCACACAGTTCTCAGGGGCCTATGCAGAGTTTCGTTGGGATCATCTGCAGATGGGGCTTCGCTTAGTTCAAGTTTGCAATAGTTAAATGGATGTAGCACGGTACTTCGCTTCTCTCATGGATGAGTTCACTGGGTCATTTATGGAATTCAATTTCCCTTGAGGTGCACATATGGAATTAGATTTTGCTCTGGTGTCTCAGTTTTCTTCACATCGAACTTGGCTTATCTTTCCTTTGGATTTGATCCAAGTTCAGTTCTCACATGCATTCTTCCTTGGGAATTTCTCCCAACTCTCTATATAGTAGAGCCATGGGCTCTCATATTGTATCATGTTATGAGCTATCGGGCTTGAGGAAACTCTGCCATTTTGTACTTGCATATTGGTTAATAAAATCAAGACTTTGGGGTTACGTAACTGATGTTCTCTTGGCGTTATGTGGTGATTTCTTTCCATAATTGTGCTTATTATGTTTGAATTTCCTTATATGTTTGATCTACATTAGTTCATTTTTGCCATATAGCTTGAATTGATGCATGCAAACTATCTTGCATGTGTCATTGATTTGGAACACTATTTTAGAAGTAAGCTTGCTAAGGGATTTTACGTGGAATGCCTAGTTTATCTTGTTTCATTTTAATGCTCTAATCCTCTTGTGAATTAATATTTGATTCAAGTGTGTAGGGAAGATCCATTTTACATTGTGTGCAGGAATCCATCTGGGCGTGGGAGAAGTCTCACATAGACCAATTCACTCCTACACTCGAAGTGATCCAAGACTCAACTACTTCCAATCCCAAGTATTTCATCCAACGAAGACCAAGAGGGAGTTTTTTTTTTCTCTAGGTACTTGATCATCCATTCTACTTAAAAATTTCAAAATACTTCTTTTAGAGCTTTCAAAGACTGCGTCCTCCCTCTCACTGACTGCGTTGGCTCTGCAAGTGAACAATCCCAACTGTGGCTGCTCCAACTCTCTTCGGAAAAACAAGGATAGAACTCCTCCCTCGAGCAGGCACTCGAAGTCCCCTAGGGTTGAGGTTGGGATCTTCGCACGGAGACACCCGGTGTGCTGAACAACACTTGCAGACTTTGCTCAACAGCAAAAGCGTGCTCAATGTCAAAAGACAAATATCATAGATGCATAATCAGAATCATCAAAATGAGGAGCCTCTCTCCCTTTTTATGTTTGGAGAGCCTTGCTCTCACCTAGGCCCCACCACCAACTGCGCTGTCTCCTTGAGCCACGCTGTCCCTCTAGCTCTGCGCGGACTTGGGCCCACACTGCCCACGCTGACGTCTCCTCCACGCTGCCACTTCGTCCTCTAGGCCCCACGCTACCAAATAATCATGTCTCCAAATGACTTTAGGAAATTATTTTATCCTAAGTGTGAGTTAAGTGTCCGTCTTCACCCACTTTATTTCTAATTTAACTTTATTAAAGTGAAATAGCCAAAAAATAATATTTCCAATTAGCTATTGCTAATTGGGAATATTACAGATGAGGATGCTGCCCTTGGGAAGGTTAGAGATTTTCCTATTTCAAAGAAAGACAAAGATGAAGATTCAGGAAAACATGAAGAACCAAAGGATGAACAGATCCGACAAGCTAGGAGTAATATCCCTTTCAGAATATCTCTCAACAAAAGCAAACTCCAACTAGAGATGGACCTGGAGGCGTTTACTGGGCCATGTCACCCAAAAAGAGGGTGACCGGAGGCTACCTGGCCCTTTCCAGACTCTGTCTAAGAGTATGGGAAAACACACCAAGTGGTATACTATCTGGAATGCTCAAAGAGAGAAATAACAGTAGTGCAAGCATACAATAGCATATGTAGAACATGTAACAGATACTCAGAAATATAGAGAGAAAGCTAAGCCATTTTATTATACTGAGAATAGAAATGAGTACAATAGGTGATTAGAGTGATGGCACCTAGACTTGCGCCAGGCAAGTGAAGAAAATCTCTCAGAATGACAAAGAAATGGCTGCTCTCTAATCTGCATCCAAGCTGCCGGAGAACTGCTGTGCTGCTGCTACTGCTGGAACCAAAATGAGTATTTGGGGCTGCTCCCCTACTCGGAAAAAGCTGAAACTCTGGCATCCACCTTTACTCACCAAACCCAAAAAATCCCAAAGAGCGTTTCTGAAATAGCCAACCCCCGAAAATCACCCCCTTGAGTATCTACGCTATCCTCCAAGGCTTTGCGCTGACACTGAAGGGAATCCACCAAAATACTACCTCAAACTCTGCCAAAATCCTCCAATAGGCAAGGGTTGGCCCCTTGCTCAATCTCAAAGCTCGAAACCTCCAAAAGAAACCCAATCCGGAGCTCCCAAGAAATGGACTGCGTCCTCCCTCTCAAGACTGCGCAGTCACTAGATGCCAAGCTCCACCACCAAGCCTCAACTCGATCCTCCTGCAAAAATACTGATGGGACTACCTCACCCGAGCAGGCACTCGAAGTCCCCTGGGGCTGAGGGTGAGATCTCCGAACAGAGACACTCGGTGCACTAAACAGTGCTGCAGACTAGCTAAACAACCAGCGTGCTCAAGAAGTCGAAGTGACCAGCTCAATATCATAAACATCGAATGACCAAAATGAGGAGGCTCTCCTCCTTTTATAATGTTGGCCTCTCTCTCAAACCCTAGGCCCATCATCTCCAACGTAGCCTCTCTTGGCCCCACGCTGCCAACTCAACCTGCGCAGTCCCTCCACGTGCTCTAGTGGGTCCCCTTTCTACGTGGTCTCTTTGCCCCCCTTGGCCCACTTAAGTTACAACGTTGTGTCTACTAGGGAGTGAACTTTATGTTTAGAGTGAGTTATGCCCCCCTCTACTCACTTTTATTTATAATTTAACTATAGTAGGCAAAATTAATCAAAATTAATATTTCCAATTAGCCATCGCTAATTGGATGCTCGACATTGAAGGTCCGATGGATCCCATTGATCCACATACTAGTGAGCCCTCTTCTTCAAAAAGGAGATCCTCATGGCTCGGAGATACTCTCGAAGATTCCAAGAGACATATTGCACCAAGGGGGACATTTTGTGAAAATAAGAAGCCGAACAAGTACCAAGGGTACTTAGTTTCCATGAGCACCATTGTTCAATTTGAGCCCGGAACGTTTGAAGAAGACGTGAAGCACCAAGTGTGGAAGGATGCAATGAACGAAGAGTATGAATCGATCATGAAGAATGATGTCTAGGATGTGGTCCCCAGACCAAAAGACAAGTTTCTTGTCTCCTCGAAATGGCTTTACAAAATCAAACATGGCGCTGATGGGAGTGCTGAAAAGTTCAAGGCCACGTTCGTTGCCTGAGGCTACTCGCAAAAAGAAGGTGTGGACTATGATGAGATTTTTGCACCTGTTGCACGATCTACCATCATCTGTCGATTATTGATCTTGTGCCTCTCAGGGATGGAATCTACATCAAATGGATGTGAAAACTACTTCCTTACATGGCTCGCTTAAGGAGGAAGTTTATGTAGAACAACCCGAAGGGTTTGAAGTTCTAGACTGAGAGTCACATGTATGCAGGTTGAAGAAAGCCCTCTATGGGTTGAAGCAAGCTCCTAGGGCTTGGTATGAGAAGATTGACAACTATCTTATGAAGCTTGGGTTTACAAGAAGTGAAGCTGATCCGAACCTTTACTTCAAGGTTGAAATTGACAAGCCTCTCATTTTGGTGCTCTATGTGGACGATCTCATTTTGATATGTGCAGACCCTCTCATTTATCAATGCAACAGGGAGTTGGCTTCTGAATTCAAGATGAAAGACCTAGGGTTGATGCACTACTTCCTAGGCTTGGAGGTCTGGCAAAAGCCAGGTGAGATTTTCCTTTCTCAAGGATAATACATTGTGAAGCTTCTTGAAAGATTTGGGATGGTGGACTGTAAGTTTGTGAATACTCCGATGGAACTCAACTTTAAGAAGCTATGCGAAAGTGATGCTGGGCCCGATTTGGGAAATCCTTCCGAGTATCGTTAACTCGTGGGGGAACTGATGTTCTTGGTGAACTCCCGTCCAGACATATGTGTGAAAATTTCTGAAGATAGAAAACCTATTGCAGTATCTTGATTTACTTCTCCTACTTGTTTGATTTAATTAGCAAGTTATTTTCTGAAATATTCAGTAAAATATCAAAGTTAACACAACTGCAGCCTACACATACATACAAATCATTTACTAAAGCATAACACACACATGACAAAGGACAAAGTATTTTTTGGACAATGTCCCCAGAAAAACCCAATGTGGGAAAACCAGTGCAACAACTCTTAGAGAGTTTGTTTATTAAGCAGAATATCTGAATACAATTAAGGGCACTAGTTATGGTTTGCCCAACAGAGAATTCACGGCATATGTACCTATAACTCGGAGACAGAAAATATGGTTGATTCAGTCGAGGAAGCACTCCTTTGAAAATACTGAATATGAGCCCTTTTTGGCCCACTGGGACCCCAATGCTGCTCCTCCATCCTCTGTGCCAGCTTCTCCTGCTTAGCGTAGCCACTGCGCAGCACAGGTTGCTCCCGCGTCACCCCTCTAGGCTCAGCGCTGCCTTTGCGTAACCCTGAAGGCCCTGCGTCAGCCTCTGCGTTGCCTCTACGTGAGCTTGGCTGGGCTGCGTCCCTCCTGCTGTTCTCTGCACTGCCTGGTACGTATCTTCCACTCTGCGTTAGTATTCTCGGCCTCAGATCAGAATAATCCCTCGCCGATCTGCCCCTCCCAAGCAATGCAAGCTCACTCGAAAATTCTCAGCAAATCATGCCCCAGAATTTCGACTTAGCTCAAGTGCTACTGCTCTTTGTGTCTCCTCCAACTAACCCCAAGCCTTCCTTTAATACTTTTCTCGTTGAAAAATCAACTACCATGGTCTAATCTCTAATCAACGACTAAGATTAGAAAAGACTTGATCCATGTTACTTAGAACATTCTCACCCACATGTTTAAATTAATTCCCTTTAATTATTTAATTTCCCTAAGTTAGACTTAGGGTCTCCATTAAAATAATTAATTTATTGAATAACTTTCACACTGGGTGGAATTTCTCCAAACGATTTTCGGGTCTTGGAGATCTCATGTGTTCTAGCCCCTCTACAAAGTTTTGGAGGTAGAGCACATCCGATGCTACCCAAAATCTCAACACTCCCTCTGAGCGAGGAATGCGCTCTAACAACACTTCACTCCAAAAGCGTTACTCTGATCTCTGGCATTGGTCCCCTGCATTGCTGATGCTTGGCCTGCTGCGTTACATCCACTGCCTTGCTGCTTTCTATACTGCTGGCCATGACTCTGCCACAGTGACTGCCACATCTGTACTGCAACTCCCTTTCAAATTGCTACATCATGCTGCCTATAGCACTGCCACTGCTAATTGCTGCACTGCAATTCAATTGTTGAGAAGTAAGCAACTCAAGGACATCACCCAACAACTGATAGACAAGTCAGGTTGGTTGCATCTCATTTGCTGCTGCTCTGCGCTGTCTCTCTATAGTCTCTGCGTTGCTGCTGCTCTGCACTGCCCCTCTGTGCTGCTGAAGTCCCATCAGCTTCTGCGCTGCTGCTACTGCCACTGCCACTGCATTGCGCTGCTCCAATCTCCAACATTCAAGCACTACCTTGTGCCTTTCCATGATCCTCTGCATCCACTGACTCCAGTCATCCTTCTACTGTCTTTAACGGCTCCCGTAGCTTGTATGTGATCTAAGAGTTTTGGCACCTCAAGGATCCTGCCGCCACCATCTATAGCTCACTCTACAAATCTTTGTCAGCCCACCTCTTCTGTCGAGGTACATGAGCACTCATGGCCACATCATCATCGCTATTGTCATCCCCTTTCGCTGTTGCTGCCTTGGAATCTGAATCTTCCTTGCCCTTCTTAGGACAAGTATTGGCGAAGTGTCTCAATTCGCCAAATCTGAAGCACCGGACCTTGGATAGGTCCTTCTTCTTCTTCCCTTGATGCCTCTGTCCCTTACATGCTAGGGTTGCATCTTCCTCCTCCTCTTTCTTAATCTTGACTCCTCTGTTGCTGAATTCCCTTTTGTTTATTCTCCTGATCTCCTCCTGTCGAAGGATTGCCCAGATGTCCCCCCCAGTTTGGAAGTTGTGCTCTGCCCAAGATACTTTGGACAAAGTTCTCCCAATCATCGGTGACTGCATTCAGGGCAGTCCTCACCATGAGTCCATCATCAGGAGTTGCCCCCATGGAAATCAACTGGTCTTGGATAGTCTGCAATCTAAAGAGGAAAGGATCGATCTCCTCTCCCTTATGCATCTAGAACAACCACATCTGATTCTCCAGAATCATCTTCCTCTGGACGAAGCTACCGTGATACAAAATGGTTAATGTCGTCCACACCTCGTTTGTCGTCTTCTTCTCGGAAATATGCGGAAAGATCTTTTACTCCATCCATGATCAAGCGTTTAGCCGACGCCTAATTTTCATTAAACTTCTTTAGAGGAATCAACATCGGTCGGCACAGCCAGGACATTCTCGGCATGGTCTCTAATGGCATATTCTTCAAGGACTGACAGGATTTTGGCTTTCCAGATGGCAAAGTTAGACACACCATCTAACCTATCTTGATCTCTCAATCCATGAGGGGCCATCTCTACTCAAATTGTCGAAGCAAGTGCTCTTCTCCCTTCTACTGCTGCGACACTCAGCAAAAGAACGGATCTAGGTTTCTTGGCGATAGAAACCCTCTAGAGAATATGCTCCCTCTGACAAATGATTTCCCTCCTGGAAATCCTTCACCAATTCTGTCGAATTTGTAGAAATTTCTGAATCTTAATTCTTATGCAAAAATTATTACTGTTAATCCGGTTAAGCTTCTCCTACTTATACAAGTTATCTACTGAATAAATTCAAGTTAACATCAAAGCAAAACACATGACAGATCTCTACCAATTCAGATCTAGAATAAGCACATACACACATTGACAAAGTGACACAGAAATTTTTGGACAAACTGTCCCCGGAAAAACCCAAGGTGGGAAAACCGGTCTCTAGCTGCTGGAGGGCTCTATTATTAAGAATATTTCTAAATACACAATTCTCGGTTCCAGATCTGGAAAACCCTACAGAGAAAACTCTAGATCTGCAGCTCCTGGCTGATCTAAGACCAAAAATACTGACTGATCCACACCCTCAAACGAGATTTACAGAACTCAGCCAGATCTAGGCCTAGAAACCCCAACGCTACCCCTGAAAGACACTTCTGCTACTGTTGCTGCTGCTGCCGTCTGTTGTTGCTCCTGCTGTCGTCTGCTGCTGCTGCTGCTGCCGTCTACTGCTGCCGCTGCTGCCTTTCTCTGCGCTGTCCTTGCTGATCTCTTCTCTGCTTCTTGTGTATTCTAGACTCTGGGATCAGATCATCCCCTTGGTCTAAATTCCCCTCTTTGCAACTGAAACACTTCTGAGAATTCTTAGCAACCCCGCCCTAGAATCTCAGCTTAGCTTCAATGCTCTGCGTCTGTGTGTCTTACAAATGACCCCAAGCCTTTCCTTTATACTTTTCTTGTTGACAAATCAACGACTAAGATTAAATCTTTAATCAATGGCTAAGATTAAAAGAAAGCTTGATCCGTGTGACTTAATATAATTTCATCACATGTTTAATTAGATTCACTTTAATTATTTTATTTTCCTAAGTTTTAACTTAGGAAATACTTTAAAATAATTAATTAATTTAATATCTCTTAAACCATTTGAAATTTCCCATATCCATTTCTGGGTCTTGTAGATTAGGTAAACTCTAGTCCTTCCTCAAAATTTGGGACCTAGAGCACAACTGATGCTACCTCAAATACACAAAATCTCAACACTCCCTCTTAGCATCAATGGTGTGCACTAGCAATACATCACACTTATGCATTACAAGATTTTGGGCACTGGTTCTGTGCTGCTGAAGCTTGGCCTCCTGCCACTCAACTCTGCACTGTTGCTGCCATTCTGTACTGCTGCCCATGACTCTGCCACTGCCACTCCAACCATTGTACTGTAGCTCCCTCTCAATATGCTACATCTGTGCTGCTCATAGCACTGCCACTGCTGATCTGCTGCACTGCAACTTCAGTTGTTGAGAGAAACAACTGAATCTCCTGCTCAATCTTTGACAAACAAGTCTGATGGGTTGCATCCTCATCACTGAAGCTCCATAGGCTACAGATATGTGCTGGCATCTAAATAACGATGCACAGCTATAGCTCTGCCTACGTAATCAGATTCCCTCCGCACTACTGAAGTCACATCAGCTCCTTGTGCTGAAATCTATCACGCTGATGTTGCACTGCGCTGTCCTTCTGAAGCTCTCTGTGCTGCTATAGCTTTGCACTGCATAAGTAGTACTGCACTGCGCTGCTGAAGTCACATTAGCCTCTGTGCTGCTACTGCTTCTACGCTGCTGTTGCTATGCTCTGCGCTGCTCCTCCCAGCCTCCAGTTCTGCCTCTGCCTCTGCTTCATCTATGATCTATGCACCCATTTCTCCACTTGTCCCGCTATTGTCTTAAGGTTGCCGTAGCTCGCTTGTGATCCAAGAGATGAGCTGTTCAAGGATCCCGCCTTTACTTCCATGTAGCTCCTCTACATGTCCATGTCACCCCACCTCCGTGGTTCATGAGCGCTCATGGCCACACATCTCTAGACCAATCATCTGCCATCGCTGCTTTGGATGAAGATGCTTCCTTGTCCTTCTTTTCTGGACAATGGCTGGAAAAATGTCCCATTTCGCCACATTGGAAGCACTTGATCTTAGAAAGATCCTTCTTCTTCTTCGACTGCTTCTTTGATGCCTGTTGACCACTGGAGTGGCACTTGATGATAATGAGAAGACCCCATGCCCAAGGATGAACCAGAAGACATTTGTACCATCAGATATCATCAGTTCAATAGAGTTTTTAAACTCTACTTCTACTTCTTATCATTTTCTCTTGTACCCAGATTCCACGCCCTATGGGGAACTGTAATAAGTGATGTTGGTAATGATGAGTTTTGAGTCAGTATTAAGTCTGTAACAAGCCTAGGTAGCCTGGGACCTTGCCAACAAGTGAGTATTACTTTGGGAGGTTTTTTTTACTTGGTTAATTATCATCTCCCTACTAGGAGTTAATAATTAATTGAGTTTTTTCCTTCAATTTTACCCCAAAGCCGGACGACTATGCACGAAGCGGGGACGAAGCAGGGACGTTTTTTGGAAGCGGGGACGCGGAAGCGTCATTTTCCAAAACTTCAGGAAGCGAAACGTTTCGGAAGCGTCTAGTATATATATATATTTTATTTTTTTATTTTTTTGCATTTATATTCAAAACAACAATCCCAAATACCATATTAGTTGTAGAAGACATGAAAACATGCATATTTTTACATAAATCAAGATAGATATGACATCCATGATTCCATTGTACATCAAAAATTAATTTTCGAGCACGTGAATCTAGAATCTAGATTCTAGATCCTAGCAATTACAAACATACATCAAATAATTAAGTTTCTCTTTAAGCATACTTTAAACATAAATGATAAACATAAAACATTTAAGCATGATAAAACACTTAAGCATACTATAAATTTTAAAACATAAACATTTAAAATATTTAAGCATACTATAAAACGTAAATGATAAACAAAAAAAATTTAACCATATTATAAAACATAAAGCATATTATAAGTGATAAACTGTCAACATTATTCATGTGCAAAATTCAAATAATAATGTTTTCAAAATAGGCCACTTGGCCACCATCAAGATAAAAAAGTTCAAATTCACAACAAGCCTACAAGTCTAATGATAATCTATGATAAAAGCTAAAAAAGTGTGAAAACTAAAAATATCTATTCATCTCTCCTCCTTCCACCATGAAGAGTACGTGACGGTGCGTCTCCAATGAAGAAGATGGTGGCTATGGAAGCTGTGGCAATGGAACTGTAACTAATGAAGACAAAGCCCTTGTTGTTGGTGTTGAACCATGGAACCTAGGAAGCAAGGGACTAGTGGGGGGTGGCATGTCAAGTCGATCATCATCATCATGGGTAAGAGCATCCTCTAATTGCTCTAATCACAACACTGCATCCTCCAAATTGGTCTCCTCTGGATACCTATCCCAAACCTTCGGGTCTCTATTACTCTTTGCATCTTCACAGTAATGGGACAACAATCTCAAGTTGTAATGAACATAAACAAAGATCTCTTCCCGGTCTAAACTCAACCTGTTCCTTTTAACACTATGGATGAAAGAATAAGAGCTCCAACACCTATCTGCAGAAGAATTTTTTACCACTTCTGATAGCTCCCGCAATTCCAAAGTCTGTAGAAGTGGAGTAGCACCTCCATGCATGTTCCAACACTCAACAGAAGAAAAACTCTCTCGATCTCTAATAGCATGCATGCTCCCAAATGGACCCATGGAAAGTGTATAGCTACTCAATTGTTTCCGTACTAAGTGTGCCCCCTCCTCATCAGGGACTAATTTATCTAGTGCATCCATATATTTGATTAGGACCTCTAGATCTAGGTGTGGTTCTCTCCTACTTGCCCCCGAGGTGATGTTGTAGAAATCCATGCTGGACTATAATATTTAGGTGTCAATACATATGCTAATGCATGCAATGGAATATTTAGCATATCCCATTGTTTTATCACCTCCACACGAATATATTTGTAAAAGGTGGTATCTCTAGGCTCAACAATGTCTTTAATCTTCCCCAACATGTTATCCATTTGCTCATACACCTCCCCAATTATTGGCTTATCTGAATCCCAAAACTTGATCATGTAATAAATTGGTTTGGTGAATTTCAAAACATATTTAACCTGTGACCAAAATAAAATTTCAAGAATAGTGTCCTTTGTTGCATTAGCACCATCTCTATCAGTGTTAATCTCATCCCATGATTCAGTGGTGAACATATTAGTTATATCTTGTCTCACCTTCACTAACCGCCTAAAGATGAGGTAATAACTTGCAAATCTCGTTTTTGCAAGTTTAAGCAACTACAACTTTGAGTAAGTGCCATAGAAGTAGTTTACACTTGTATGCGCTATGATAAATTTAATGAGATTCTTCCCTCTCTTGTAAAGCTCATTAATCCACCCACATTATTTATGCTTCACAATATCATGCATCAAAAGGTTCAATGTGTGCACCAAGCACCCAGACCAAAATATGTGTGGATAAGTACACTCAATAATCTTACCTGCTCCCTTACAATTTGGTGCATTATCTATGATCACTTGAACCACTTTTCTAGGACCAACATCTCTGATTGATTGCAATAGGAGATCTGCAATGTTTTGGAAAGTTTCACTGACATAGGAGGAATCATGACATGTAATAAACATTGCACCAGTAGCAGAAACACCAAGAAAATTTATCAAATGCTGGTTTCTGATATCTGTCCACCCATCTGATATAATGGATACCCCACTATCCACCCACTCATTTGTAAAACATGTCAAGTTGCTTGAACCTTTCCTTTTTCTCTTTCTAATAACACTGTTCTAGATTTCTCATAGTTGGGGGACTTGTATCCTTTTGGGGCTTCATTGATGCCCTTTACCATTTCATGCCAATAGGGAGAGGGAAGCACATTGAATGGTACATCGCAAGCACAAATAAATTAGACTATATTTCCATCCACATCATCCCTCCTAGCAACATTAAGGAAATCTGCTGTCGTTTTTTTACCTCTGGAACTTGCAGAAACACCATGAGAAGATGAGCTACCAAATCTAGAGGTTGCACTTGATTCAAATTGAGTTTTTTGTTTTTTATTTTTTTTTGTGCAGCCTCCTCTATTTCGTTGTATTCTCTTCTGTTCAGCTGGAACCTTTGGGCAAATTTCTATCCCCACAACACCCTTTCTTTCATCACTATCCATCACCCCAGAAATATGCCTCCTCACACAGGTATATGAACCGCTATATGGTTTTCCTCCATGACAACCATGAGGGCACAAAAATTTTTAGCTTCCACCACCTTTTCCCCCTTCAGGTTTGGTCACATAGTTCCATAAGGGTGTCAATGCAGCTTTCCCATCTTGTGATTCAATGTTTTCATCATCCCCTTCCTCTTCAAAGCCTTCCTCCTAATCATACTTTGGGTCACTCATATGGTGACCACTTTACTCTTCTTCTTCATGTTCTCCTCTTCTATTTCTACTCCCCCTTACCATCATCAAAACCAAGAGTAGAATGATACATAGAACTGAAAGAAACATCATCTTTGAGTATGAATATAGATGGTGGACAACCTACAAATAAATGTACAAGAATAAAGAATGGGAAAGTGTAGGAGAGGGAGGAGAGAAAATACAAAAAACAATGACAAAAAATGGAGAGAGTTTGGGGTTTGTACTTACCTCTTTAGCTCTTGTCAATGGAAGCCCTTCTTTACTCCTCTAAGCTCCTCCTCCTTCACTCCTCCAAGCTCTCTTCATCTCTCTCTTCTCCTCTCTTTCTCTTCTCTTCTCCAAGCTCTCCAAAAACACAAGTGAGAAAATAATAGGTGAAATAGAGCTTATAAAATTTTCATAATATCCCTAACCCAAGACTAACTCACT